>JAQQSU010006541.1:0-13485 GCA_028627135.1 Pseudochirops cupreus | reverse complement strand
CATTTCTAGGAGTTTTCTTTTGAGGATCTTTTTCAAGAGGTGATCAGTGAATTCTTTCAAGTTCTATTTTGGTCTCTGGTTCTAGAATATCCGGGCAATTCTCCCTGAGAATTTCTTGAAAAATGCTTTCTTAATTCTGTTTTTGATCATGGCTTTCTGGTAGTCCAATAATTTTTAAGTTGTCTCTCCTGGATCTGTTTTCCAGGTTGAGTTGTTTTTTCAAGGAGATATTTCACATTGCCCTCTATTTTTTCATTGGTTTGGATCTGTTTGATAGTTTCTTGATTTCTCATGAAGTCATTTGCTTCCATTTGCTCCACTCTAATTTTGACAGAATTATTCTCTTCAGAGTGCTTTTGAGATTCTATCCCCATCTGGCAAAGTGGACTTTTTAAGGCATTCTTCTCCCTCATTGGCTTTTTGGGCCTCTTTTGTCATTTGAGTCAATCTGTTTTTTAGGGTATTGATTTCTTCTGTCATACTGCTGACTCTCTTTTCATGATTTTCCTGCAACATTCTTATTTCTCTCTCCAATTTTTCTTCCACTTCCCTTATTTGGTTTTGAAAATCCTTCTTCAGCTCATCTCTAGTTTTAAGGCATTCTTCATGTTTATTTGAGGCCCCTGGTGGGGGTGCTTTGGCTGCACTCTCCTCCTCCCTCTCTCTCCCATGATCTTCCTTTTCCCTAAAGAAGGAATCTAGCGTTTGGGAGCTGTTCTTACTTTGCTTCTTATGCTTATTCTTACTCATGGTTGTTAAGTCCTCGATTTTTTTTTTAAATCTCTGTGGGGCTCTGCTTCCAGAAGGGAAAGCTGTGTCCCAAATTGCTGGGGTCCCCCCAGCTGCCATAGCTCTCAGGAAGGTGCTGGGATCCTTCCTACTTACTTCCAGCTGACTGGATAGTGAAGACTCCAAGACCGAGGCCCAAGATGGCGATCTGGATCCAGGCCGCTCAATGCGAGAGCACTGGCCTCAGAACAATCACTTAGTTCCCCTGCTGTCTGCAAGCTGCAGGCAGGAAGCTGCAATGTGGAGGTGGGTGCAAAACCTCTGCCTTTTGCTTTTCCAGTCTGGAGGCCTTTTGGCCAGACTGCTTTTCTCTCCTGATTTCGCAATTCCCACTGACCTACTTCTGAATGCTGCTCACAGCTGCTGCTAATCCGCTCACCAGAGAGGCTCCTCGCTCCTCCCGTCCAGCTGCCCCCAGGGCACAGCCGGGGCTTTAGGCCAGGCTGGTTTCAGTTCACAGTGCTGATATGGTTCCTCATAGCTGAGCTGACTTCAGTGGGAAGTATCTTTGTATGCGTTTTGGAGTTCTAAGATTGGTTTAGAGTCCTATTTTATGGGTATTTTGGGGTGCCTATGTGAGAGATGCGATATGTTGCTGCTCCTATGCTGCCATCTTGGCTCCACCCCCACAACCAAACTTCTTAAGAGTGGATAACTAGCAGCTGTGGTGGTTTCCACAATTATCAACCCATAAATTGCAAAGAAAATGTGAGAGGCCTGTGTGGAATTGGGGTAGGGGGAAAGGAGGAGCAGGTCTAAAACCTGGCACCAGAACTAGAAGTTGTGGAGGCGTGTGGCCCTGCTGCCACCTCCACATGGCTGCTACATAGCTCCTGGCCTGCAGATCATGGGGGGGGGGGGGGGCAAGCAAATATTCAAAGAGCAATCACTTTTGCTTTAACCTGCCTGGATCTGAATCGCAGACTTGGGTGGTAGTCCTGAGATGTGTTATCAGTGAGCCAGAGTTTGTGGGAACTGCAGAAACGGGGCCCTCTTAATAGCTCTGGCAGCTGTGAAAACTCCAGCAATTAGGGATAAAGCTCTCCCCTCTGGAAGCAGAGTTCTACTGTAGCAAAGAGCTCAAAAGTCAAGTAATTGAGTGGCAAAATGAGCAAACAAAGGAAGCAAAGCAAGCACAGCCGTCCAACTTTAGATTCCCTTATTGGGGACAAAAAGAATCAAAGTGAGGAATGGGAAGAAGACAGTGAAGTCAGAACTCCTGCACCAAAAGCTTCCAAGAAAAACATGAATTTCTTCCAGGCCATGGAGGAACTCAAGAAGGATTTTAAAGATCAAGTAAGAGAAGTAGAGGAAAAATTGGGAAGAGAAATGAGGATGATGCAAGAAAATCATGAAAAGAAAGTCAACATACTGAAGCAAATGACACCTTAAAAAATAGATTAACTCTAATGGCAAAAGAGGTCCAAAAAGCCAATGAAGAGAAGAATGCCTTAAAAAGCCAAATTTATCAGATAGAAAAACAATTTCAAAACCTCCCTGAAGAGAATCTTTCCTTCAGAATTAGACTGGAGCAAATGGAAGCTAATGGCTATGAGAAATCAAGATTCTGTTAAACAGATCCAAACAAATGAAAAAACAGAAGGGAATGTGAAATATCTCAATGAAAAAAAAACACTGACATGGAAAATAGATTCAGGAGAGATAATTTAAAAATTATTGGACTACCTGAAAGCCATGATCAAAAAAAGAACCTAGAAATTATCCTTCAAGAAATTCTCAAGGAAAATTGCCCTGATATTTTAGAACCAGAGGGCAAAATAGAAAATGAAAAAATTCACTGATCACCTCTTGAAAAAGATCCCCAAAAGAAAGCTCCTAGGAATATTACAGCCAGGTGGCAGAGTTCTGAGACAAAGAAGAAAATATTACAAGCAGCCAAAAAGAAACAATTCATATAATGTGGAAACACTATCAGGATAACACAGGATTCATCAGCTTCTACATTAAGGGACTGAAGGGCTTAGAATATGATATTCTGGAGGTCAAAGGAGCTACGATTAAAACCAAGAATCACCTACCCAGAAAAACTCAATAAATGTTTCTGGGGAAAAATATGGTCATTCAGTGAGGTGAAGGACTTTCATGCATTCTTGCTGAAAAAACCAGAACCGAATAGAAAATTTGTCATTCGAATACAAGAAGCATGAGAAAGTAAACA
Organism: Pseudochirops cupreus; assembly: GCA_028627135.1. Classification (NCBI taxonomy): domain Eukaryota; kingdom Metazoa; phylum Chordata; class Mammalia; order Diprotodontia; family Pseudocheiridae; genus Pseudochirops; species Pseudochirops cupreus. The sequence goes on along the minus strand of JAQQSU010006541.1, from coordinate 10,517 downwards.
TGGAAAAGAAATCATAAGGAACTTATCAAATTCGAACTATTTACATGCCAACATGGAAAAATGATAATTATAATTTATGAAACTTTTCTCAGTGTGCAGATAGTTGAAGGGAATATAAATGCATATACATATGTGTGTGTGTATATATGTACACATATGTTTGTATGTATGTATAAATGCATTTGTATGTTTATATACGAGGGTATATGTGTGTATGAATACATATGTGAGTGTGTATATATGTGTACAGGTATACATTGACAGAGGACACAGGATCAATTAAATAGAAAGGGATGATATTTAAAAGTTGAAATTGAGAGGTAAAAGAGGAATATAATGGAAGGAGATGGGGAGATAAAGATTGGGGTAAATTACCTCATATAGATGAAGCAAGGGATAACTGTTAAAATGGAGGGAAAGAACAGAACGGCAAAAGGGAATGGGTCAACCTTACTCTCATTGAATTTGGCTTAGGAAGGCAATGACATACACACTAAATTGGTTATCTTGCCCTGCAGGTCAGTAGGGGAGAAGAGGATGAGAGGGGAATGATGGAAGGGAGGGCAGTTTGGGCAGGGGGGTAGTTAGAAGCACACACTTTTGTAGAGTCCCAAGATCAAAGTAGAGAATAGAGCAAGTGGGGGGCAGGATAGGATGGAGGGAAATATAGTCAGTCTTTCACAATGTATCCACTATGGAAGTGTTTTGCGTAATTACACATGTACAACCTATATTGAATTGCTTGTCTTCCCACTAAGGGTGGGTGATGAGGGAGGAAGGGAAAGAATCTGGAATTCAGAGTTGTGAAATCAAATGTTTTATTATACTTATTATTATTATTTACATGTAACTGAGAAATAAGATATATAGGCACTGGGGATGGAGATATACCTTGCCCTAGTGGAAAGTGGGAGAAGGGAGGGAGGAGGATATAGAAGAGAGCAGATTGGGGGAGGAGGTATTCAGTGGGATCACTGTTTTGGGTCATTGAGAGGAAAGATGGGGAAAAAATTTGTAACTCAACAGCTTGTGGAATTGAATGATGTAAACTAAAAAGAAACATAATTATTTTTTAAAAGGAAAAAAGTAGGATTGACAAACTACAAAAAAAAAGAATATCCATCTTTTGGATTCTATGATGAACATGCTTCATCAACATTGACAAATATCGTTTTGCAAAAAAACCCTTATAGTTTATTCCTCATCTGATATTAAAAATCTTTCCAACAAAGCTCCCTTCATTTTCTGCCTTTTTCAAAGAATTTGACATATTAATAGTTGTTGGGCCCACAACCCCCATTGTTTCCTCCTGCTGCCTTCTGGGTGACTTGTAGCATTCCAAGGCACAAGGAGCCAGAGCCCTGATAAAGCTGTTGGCCTTACCAGAATGTGAACTTCCAACTAACAGCATTGAGCATGTATCATCCAATGGGACAGCTCTCCCCTTCTTCTGGCCCCTCTTGCTGAGGCACATGACTTAGTCTGCCCAGGAGAAGATAAAGGGGGAGTGAGGGGAGAGAGAGGGGTAAGAGAAGAGAGAGAGAGAAGGGAAGAGAAGATGTAACAATAAAGCAGCATGTTTTAAACCTATCTGTGTGTGCACGGTGTTCTGTTCGTGAAAGGAAGCCGGAGACGTCTGAACGCTCCGGGGAGGGTGAGTGAGGAAGGTGGGCCAGTAGGGGATCTGAGGTGAGCGGATCCCAACAAATAGTGATTCCTTATTTTAATGTAGGCTTTAAGATGACATTTTGCTGTACCTACTTCAATAGTTTCCTTTGTTTTATTGTTCACAAAAACAAAAGTGATATCTTTTATATCTTTCAGTAAATTGTCTGACTACAAAGAAGTGGAGAGCAAGAGAATTTTGAGGAAAATGGCATGTTCATTTTTTTATTGGATTATTATGGATGCTCTTGATTTTTGAGCAGATAATTCTTATAAAATTTGTAATAATAAATAAAGTTGATACAGTGGTCAGTACTTGTTTATACTTTCTTAGTCATCTTTTTTCTTGAAGTAAATATGTGATTTAGAGAAAAAAATTGTTTAGGGTTAGAAATTCTGTCTTTCATAGAGAAACTAAACCTGCCGATCTTGTGTCTGTAAAAGCTTTTTCTTAGGGACACATGTGTGTGTGGGGGGAGGGGAATGGTGTTTTCCTAAAATCTCTTTGGCAGAATAAGTACTACCAAACCATCTTGCCTTATTATTATTATTTCCTTTAATGATAACTTCAATTAAGAATATCCAAAAATGACCTGATGAAACTGTCCCCGTTGTTGATTCACTAGGTATAAAATAAAGCAATACCTTTAAAGAGAATACATTTCTTAATATGTAGGTATATAAAACTGCCTCAAATACTTGTAATTTTTTTAAAAAATATATAAAAGGGGGCATTGGAAATGATTTAAACATATGGCAGAGAAATTGTAGTTGGGAACCAATATTGCAGCTCATGTTACTAAAAAAAATATAATGCTGATGGTTATGACTGGGAAGAAAAATGGTAGAATTCAATGTAAATAGGAGAGTCCTAGTCACTAGGCATAGGAAAGTTGTGTTTGGAAGTTATCATAACTGGGATGCTGGGAAAGAAATTCATGGCAACATAGAAATCTATAGTTCTCTCATATTTTTAAGAAGGCATACTCACAATTGCTCTAACTTGGTTTGAGTCTAGAAACCTAAGAATAGAAACTGAGACAAGCTGAAAAAAAAATATTGTTCCCATACTGACAACTGTGGTGTTAAGGGAGAATGAGAGAACATCCAAAGTCAGCAAAAAACAAGAAAAGAAGGTTTCTTCAAGTAGTTTATAAATTCAGATTTCTTGATTCTTCCCAGGTGAGAAATATCATTACTTGTTATGATTTTCTTATTTTCAGAACCCAGGCTTCTTCTAATCAAAAGTATTATATCTTAGATATGAAAAACCAACTATCTAGAAAATGATGACCAGTTATTTTCCACATGTTCCAAGACAGAATAAGAAAAAATATACATAAGCTACACTTCTATGGACTTTAATGAGTTATGATGAAGTGTACTCATGCAATAAAACATTTTTAACTGACTTGGTTACTTAAAGGTAGTACAGAAATATTTGATAGAGATTGGTTACAGAGGAGGAAATTTTTAAGAATCATCTTGGAATAGTTTACCTGGAGGTAGTATGTGGCAAAATTTGCACCATACTTAAAGTTAAGAGACCAAGATTCTAGGCATTACCCCTACAATCTTACTGTTTATCTGGTCAAATCACTTACCTCCAATGGACTAAAATAAGGGGATTGGGATAGATTATTTCTAAACTTTGTTGTTAGACCCAGACTCTTCCCCTTCTACTTTCTCTCTTTGATTATCCTCATCTGCAATCTATTTTGGTGACTCATAGATTTATTTATCTTTTTACAATGTGATATATTTTATTTTTCTACAATGACAGGTTAAGACAACTTTTAACATTTTTTCAAGTTTTGAGTTCCAAATTCTATCCCTCATTTCCTCCCTTATATCATCCTTCCCTTAAATAGTAAGCAATCAGACAAAGGTTACTTATATGCAATCACGTCAAATATTTTCATATTGGTCATTTTGTACCAGAAGATTCAAATAAAAGAAAAAAGAATGAAAAAAAAAGAAAGTGAAAAATATCATGCTTCAGTCTGCATTCAAATATTATCAGTTCTTTCTCTGAAGGTGAAGAGTATGTATCATTATAAGTCCTTTGTGATTGTTTTGGATGACTTGTATTGCTGGGAATAGCTAAGTCATTCACAGTTCTGCATCATGCAATATGGTTGGTATTGTGTAAAATAATTACCTGGTTTTGTTCACTTCACTTTGCATCAGTTCATGTAAGTCTGTCTAGGTTTTTCTGAAATCACCCTGCTTGTCATTTATGAGAGCACAATAATATTCCATCACATTCATATACCACAGGTTTTTTAGCTATTCCCCAATAGAATGGGCATCTGCTTGATTTACAATTTTTAGATAACACGAAAAGAGCTGCTATGAATATTTTTGTACAACTAGGTCCTTCTCCCTTATTTTTTTTAGTATGTTGATCTAGAAGTGGTATTACTGGATCAAAGCCTGTACTCAGTTTTATCACCTTTTGGACATAGTTCCAAATTGTTCTCCAGAATGATTGGATTAGTTCTCAGCACCACAAACAGAGAATTGGTGTCCCAGTTTTCCCACATCCACCCCAACATTTGTCATTTTCCTTTTTTGTCATATTAGCCAATTTGATAGGTGAAAGGATATACTGCAGAGTTGTTTTGATTTTAATTTCTCTAATATGTAGTAATTTAGAATATTTTTTTCATATGCCTAGAGGGAGGTTTGTTTTCTTCATCTGAAAATGGCCTGTTCATATCCTTTGGATATTTATCAGTTGAGGAATGACTTGTATTTTTATAAATTTAAGTAATTTTTCTTCATATATTTGAGAAATGAGACATTTATCAGAGATATTTGTAGCAAAAAGTTCCCTCTTTCCTGTTTTCTTGTTAATTTTAGTTGCATTGGTTTTGTTTGTAATTTCTAATTTTTTTAATAATCAAAATTATTTAGACTTGACTTTGGTGTACAGCATTAGATGATGGTCTATGCCCAGTTTCTGCCATACTATATTCCAACTTTCTCAGCAGTTTTTGTCAAATAGTGAGTTCTTATCCCAAAAACTGGGGTCTTTGGGCTTATCAAACAGTATATTACTATAATTGTTGACTACTGAGTCTTTTGTACCTAATCTATTCCATTGATCCACTACTCTATTCCTTAGCCAGTACCAAGCAGTTTTGATGACTGCTGCTTTATAATAGAGGTTAAAATCTGGTATGGCTAGGCCATGTTCCCTAGCATTTCTTTTGATTAATTGCCTTGATATTCTGGACCTTTTGTTCTTCCAGCTGAATTTTGTCACTATTTTTTCTAGTTCTATAAAGTAATTTTTTGGTAGATTGATTGGTATGGCACTATCTACATGCTATCATTCTTTTTCATGTTTGGTTCTCTTTCTTTTTTCCCATTGTTCACTCCATTGGTTACAACCCTTCTATACAACCAGACTAATGTCCAATGTGAAAGTATTTGCAAATCCTATATTTGATTGCATGCCACCATGGAGTGGGGGAAGAGGAGAAGGACAGGGAGGGGAGAAAATTTGAAACTCAAGGGATTGTGGACTGAATCTTGTAAACCAAAAGTAAATAAACAAATCAATTTTAAAAAATAATAATCAAAATTATTTATTTTACCTTTTTTAATGCTTTATATTAACTTAGGGCCTAAATTCTTCCCTTATCCATAGATCTTACAAATAAACTATTCCATGCTCTCCTAATATGCTTATTGTATCACCCTTTATATGTATATCATGTACCAATTTTTAGCTTATCTTGGTATATTATGTTAGATATTGGTCTAAAACTAACTTCTTCTGCAATATTTTTCTTTTTTCTTTTTTTCCTTTTCGTCATCTTTATTATTTCAATTATACAAAAAGTTATTTTGTTTCTGTCCCTCTTTTGAAGCACTTGGGTTTTTGGTGGTGATTCTTGAGCTTTTTCTTTGCAGCGACTTCTTTGTCCTCTTACTGCATGCTGGTCCTTCCACCTCCATCTTCTCTCCTCTCCTCATAATGCCATTCTCTCTTGAAAGCTGTGTGTCATTGTCTTCAGTGTCTGTCGAGTATTTCCTTGTGACATCTTCATTCTCACTTGGATTCTTTTAGGTGAACTGTTCAGCTGGGTATAAGTCACTCATGCAGTCCTCACTCTCGTCTTCTTCATCACTGGACTCAGCCTGCCAGAAATCCTCCTTTGTTCGGGGCTGTCAATCACCATCAGTCAAGACTTTCTGTCTCCATCTCTTTTGCAGCAAGCAGGCAGGAACATATTTCACACCCTTCTTCTTACACTCTTCGTATTTGTACAGAGCCTTTTGGTAGCACTGGCCCTGGACATGAAGTAGGATGTGCTCTGGAAATCTGTTGATATGCTGAAGGGTGAGTTTGCAGAACATTTGGTGTGGATTCTTGGTGCTCGGGACAATGTGTGGCTCAAAGTCTTCATAGTCAAAGGTCTCGGTGGTTTGCATCAGACGGTGATACTTCTTACCGCTGGTATAGGCCTAGAGGTCTGATAGTTGAATGGGTAATTCATGGCCTGTCAATCTGTACCTTACCTTGGCCCCGCCAGGGCAAAACTGCAGCCCGCGGTGGCCCATGAGAAATTTCTGCATGTCTGGTGGAACCTTGCCATTGGTGCTGCCCATGGATCTGGGGGGAGGGGCAGGGAGCCACCTCTGTAACATTTTTCAAGAAATTTTTGTCAAATAATGATAAATACTGGGGTTTTGTTCTAACAGTTTGATCTTTTTGTTTTTTAAAATCATATAGATCACTTTGGTCATTTACTTTAGTGTAATGTGTACCTAACCTATTCCACTGATTCACCACTCCATTTCTTAGCTTATTGGGATAATCATTGCTTTATAACACAGTTTGAGATCCAGTATGGCTAGAACACCTTCCTTCACATTTTTTCCCCATTAATTCCCTTGATATCTTTGACTTTTTGTTCTTCCAGATGAATTTTATTATTTTTCTAGCTTTATAAAACATTTTTTCATAGTTTGATCAGTATAGCACTGAATAAATAGATTAATTTAGGTAGAATTGTAATTTTTATTATATTAGTTCAGCCTATCCATAAGCAATTGACATTTTTTCCAGTTGTTTAGATCTGGCTTTATTTGTATGCAAAGTGTTTTATAATCGTGTTCATATAGTTCCTTAGCAGGTAGATTTCCAAGTAGTTTATATTTTCTATAGTTATTATAAATGGAATTTCTCTATCTCTTCCTGATGGATTTTATCGGTGATATATAGTTATGCTGATGATTCATGTGGATTTATGTTGTATCCTCCAACTTTGCTAAAGTTGTTACTTATTTCAAGTAGATTTCTTTAGTTGAATCTGTTGGATTCTCTAATTATACCATCACATTATCTGTTAAGAGTGGTAGTTTTGTTTCCTCAATGCCTATTCTTATTCCTTCAGTTTCTTTTTCATCTCTTATTGCTATAGCTAACATTTCTAGTACGGTATTGAACAACAAAACTGATAATGGACATCCTTCCTTCACACCTAATCTTATTGAGAAGCCTTCTAGCTCTTTCCCATTAGAAGTAATATTTGCTCATGGTTTTAAATAAATATGACTTATCATTTTAAGATAAGCTCCATTTATTCCTATGCTCTCTAGTGTTTTAAATAGCAATGGGTTATTTTCCAAAGGCTTTTTCTCTCCATCTATTGAGATAATCATATGATTTCTCTTGATTTTGTCATTGATATGGACAGTTATGCTGTTAGTTTTCATAATATTGAACCAGTCCTCTATTCTTGGTATAAGTCTCACCTGGCCATATTGTATGATGCTTGTGATATATTGATACAATTTCTTTGCTAGTAATTTATTTAATTTTTTTTTTTTGTGCATCAATATCCATTAGAGAAATTGGTCTATAATTTTCCTTTTCTGTCTTAGGTCTTCTTAGTTTAGGTATCAACACTATATTTGAATAAGAAAAAGAATTTGGTAAGACTTCACCTGTTTTCCCAATACTTTAAATAGTATTGGGATTAATTTTTTTTTTTTAATGCTTACTAGAATTAATTTTTTAATTCATCTGGTCCTGGGGATTTTTACTTAGGAAGTTGGTTGATGGCTTGTTCAATTTCTTTTTCTAAGATTGGGTTATTTAAGTATTTCATTTCTTCAATTAATCTGGATAATTTATATTTCTGTAGATATTTTTCCATTTCCCTTGATGTACAAAACTGGTGAACTTCTGCAGGTAATCAAATTTTGACATATTTTTACATGGACCCTCATAAATGACAGCTTAAAAGACATTGGTGAGATTGACAAATATTGTGTACAGAACTCTATTCTGTTCCTGGCATTTCTCCTGGAGTTATTCGGCAGCAAAAACCATACTGACCATTTCTCAGCCCTTTCTGAAGCCACACATGGCAGACACTATCAGAAGATAGCTCAGCATTGCCAGCCCTCATCAGAGAAAGTGCTTTGCTCTATGAGCAAAAAAGAATTAAAGCAGGTAAAAACAAACACTCGATGTGTAAATTTAGAGAATCCACCCCAAATGGTCACATGGACTATTTGTGCCCAAACTGTGGTAGAATATGCTTAGCTCATATCGGTTCATTAGTGTAATGGTAATTAATTTAAATTTGTTATGTCAAGTAACCAGGAACTTAGCCCTTAGTAACTAATCAAATTTTTGTGGCTAAGAGACAGAGGGTGTGAACTCTGCTTCCTGTTGCTGACATAACAGGAAGAGTTTGGCTGAAAACAGGAAGCCAATGGGTGTGTGTACATAAGAAGAACCCCAGAGAGAAAGTCAGAATCAACATTTTTTTTCTCCTGGTGCAGGAAGCAGATTTTCTAACCATCTGGAAGCTGGGCTGCTACTTGCTGGACTGAGAACTGAGTTGGAGTTTTTTATGAGACCAGAATCTGGTGAAGGATGAGGTTGCTTCCAAGAAGGCCACCTGGCAGGCTGAGATTTCTTCTGGATCCTAGGGCCAGCTGAACTACTGGAGGACTGAAGTAGTATGACTGGAATAAGACTTTGTTTGTGGCTTGATTGATCCTTGAATTCCCGGCAACAAAAGTTGTGAAGGTTTTGAGATGTACTGGACCCTATGAACTTCAGTGTGTAGCAAGAACTGCCCAGAGGACTGGATGAGAACCTGGGAGCTGTCTGCCTCTGAATGCTGGTGACTGGTGGATTCAGGTAAGAGCTGGGACTATGGAAGGGGATGCAGGGAATGTGAGAGACCACCCTGAGTCAAGATGAAGAAAAGGCCTCTCCTTGGATATTAAATGTGTGATGAAATTGAAGTTTACTAGACACCCAAGGAGTGGAGGGTTTCTGTAATTTTCTAATGAATGTATTTAGTGATTAATGATACTTAGTGTCTGATTGCTAGATAAATGACTTGATTAAGTTAACCTATGATTGCCCCATGAGTGGAAGACTGACTTTCATTTTGTGAAATGATTGAATGATTAAGTAAGGAGGCAAACCTCCTTAGGCATATCAGATGATTATTCTTTGGTTCTTTGTTCTTAATACTGTGAACACTTTGGTGAAAATGATGTGACCATTCTAATGTTAAGCTGTTGTGAACACCATATTGTGATGTTCTGTGAAAAGATGTGATGTTGTGAAAACTTTATTGTGATTGTTGTGAATGTTTGCCTTGATTTGTTAGGGAATAAATGTAGTGTTCACTATACTGTGTAATCAGAACTTTAAAAGCTTTCCACAATAGCATTCTTCTAGAAAGCTTCCCATATATGGCATTACACAGACCTTAAACTATACGTCTGTAAATATCAAAACTATTTGGCACTGGCTAGGAAATAGAAAGGAAGAACAATGAACCTGGGTAGACATATAACACACATTAGTGAAGGACTATAGTAACTTTTCCTTTAACAAATGCAAAGATTTAAATTTTGGGCATAAGAATGTATTATTTGGTAATAATTGTTGGGAAAGCTAAAAGTGTTGTATCCAAAACCAAATCCCAGGTGACTGCATACCACCTGATTTGTGGCCCACCATTAAGCCCCTTTTATATTTCTGTTCTACATTTTGTCATACCTTGAAAATTGCTTAAGGCATAGTTCCCTGACCTCTCCTTTCCTAATTAGCATTTTATATATTCTCCTTGAATTATTATAGTGTATAAGATTCATTATGGTGCAAGGATCTTATCTAGGGACCACCCTGTCCTATCCCAAGCAGGGCCCCCACCCTCTTTGCCCAGAACATGACCCCAGCCTGTTCTGGGGAATTCCAGTTCCCTTTATCCCATGACCCTCCACTCTGTTCTAGGAGGGACCTCCAAGACACAGGAAGGTTGAACCCTTGTACCCTTGTACCACATTCCCAAATTAGCCCTGAGCTATAGATTTAACCAATGGCTGTTCTCTGCTTTTGTACATCATAGTCTCTGCTAGCTCCCCTCCCTGACTGTGGTTTTTGTGGTTTTAGCCTATATAATCAAGTCTGTACCCTGAAAAGATTACTACTCATTTGAGTGAATACACTTGGGTAGTCAAATACCCAAATGATAAATGCTCAATCAAAACTATCTATAATCATATGAAAAAAATGTTTTAAACCACTGTTGTTTAGAGAAGTGGAACTTAACACAACTTTGAAATATCATCTTACACCTATCTGATTGGCTAAAACAATAGACTCCCTTCAATTGAGGAGTGACTAAAAAAGTTGTGGTATATGATTATGATGAACTCTGATATAAGAAATGTTGAGTTGGTTGATTTTAGAAAAATATGGAAATGCTTGGAGAGTAACTGACAAATATAAATATGTATTGTATGATCTTACATATATGCATATATTTGTGTGCAATCATGTTTTTTTACATTTTTTTTTT
>JAQQSU010006540.1:0-13485 GCA_028627135.1 Pseudochirops cupreus | reverse complement strand
CAGAGACCTAGATATTTCTAAATATAAACAGATAAGAAACCTATTTACCATAAATAAATATGATGCATTTGGTCTTGCTCCATCTGAACAAGAATGGTTAAAAGATCTGTCTTACAACAGTATACTTAAACAAGTATTTAAACCTGAAAATCTTATGTTTTGGCTAGATGAATAAAAAGTGTATGGCAAAAAGCTCTCTTTCAAACAATCATACAGATTTTACTACCATTTATTACATCTTATTTGTGTGAATTGGGATTTTCTGCTGTAGGTACTATAAAGACAAAATTTCATTTTGATTAGTGGTTGAAAAAGAGTTTCCAGTAAAGAAAATTTCTATCAGTTGGGTGACAGCTAAATAAATTGTGGTATATGAATGTAATAGAGTATTGTTGTGCTGAAAGAAACAAAATCTTTTTAGAGTCTTCCTCCATTGATGCTTGAGGAGATAACTGCCACCCATTAAAGATATTAGGACCATTATAACCAGGAAGTTCATCACAAATGGACTTCTTCAACATAAACACTTGGTTATAAATGTTCTATATCCTGGGAAAACCAAAGTGCCCCAAACTGAAATTCAAGAAAAATGAGCTGAGATTTACAAGACAACTTTAGATGTCATTTTTGTCCTTAGATTCAGAATCCATTTTGGTAGTGGTAAAAAATAAAAAACAACCCAGCAACAACAAGAACCAAAGAACCCCCAAACTTTGGAATGAGTTATAATTCTCTCCACTATCCAGGAAACAAATGAACCGAAGTGCAGACTTGCAAAGCACGGCCTTTCAGGAGAAGAAAAAGATACCAAGAAAATAGACACATCAGCTTAAGAAAAGAATGAAGAAACTCAGGAATACTGCACAGGCAAAGTTGGTGCTAACAAAAAGTAAGCTGGTGACTGGATAACAGCAATATTAAAAGCACTGAAGTAATTTTTAGTTGTGACGATAGTATGAATCTTTCATCAGAGCAGGGACAGCTAGGTGGTACAGTAAATAGAGTGTTAGGCATAGAGTCAAGAAAACTCATCTTCCTGAGTTTGCATCTGACCTCAGATACTTACTAGCTGCATGACCCTGGGCAAGTCACTGTTTGCTTCAGTTCCTCATCTGTAAAATAACCTGGAGGAGGAAATGGTAGACCAGTCCCGGATCTTTGCCAAAAAAGATCCAAAGAGGGTCACAAAGAGACAGACCCTACTGAAAAAAGACTGAACATCTTCAAAAGAACAATAATAAACTATGTAAAAGCTTTGTAATAAAAGAAATTATAATAGTAAAGAAGAGAGAGGAGAATGAGAAGACACATGAACTGATGCAAAATGAAGTAAGCAGAACCAAGTAAACAACACTCATTGCACATATTTTGAAACTTTTTCCAATATATTAATCATTATCCTGATTGTTCCTCTTCTTTTTCTTTAAAAAATATTGTTATATGTAATGGCTCTCTGGAAAGGGGAGAGGAAGGGATATTGAAGGAAATTATGGTAATGTAAAATGAAAGACATCAATAAAAACTTTTTTAAAAATTTTAAGAGCAAAAAGAGGGGATTTGAGTATTTGTTGGGAAGTATTTTGTCAAAACAAAATGTATTAATAAATTTTAAAATGTGTTTTTGATTTATTTTGTTTTTCATATTAAATCATTTTCTAACAACCCCTCATGGTAACCTCTTTTACCAAAACAAAAATCCCACCAAAATTTAAGCAAAATCATTCAATATATTGGCAGCTACTGAAACCGTATAGCATTTTTTACCCATAGTTCACTAGTTCTTTATAGAGATGGGATTATGTTCTAGCATCACAAACTGGGAACCAATGATGGTCATTGGCATTGGTTGTCTTTGATGGGTTTTTTTGTTTCCATTATTGTAGTCAGGGCATTTTGTTTGGGTTCTGTTTTTTTTTCTTCTCTAAATTAGTTAATGCAAATCTCCCTTTGTTTTTCTAGATCCTTCATGGTCATTGTTTATTAAGCATAATCATATTTTATTACATCTATGTGCTACTGTGACAGTAATGAAACTTGAAGTTCCTTTTGTATTGCAAAGCTAAGAGGTACTTAGCACGTAGTTCAGATTAAGCCTCTGTTAAAGAAACAGAAGATATGAACTCCTGTGTCCTCTGCTGATGTAACAGGAAGGGGCTGAGCAGAGAGGGGCAATACTGTATATAAGGAAAAGCCCCAGAGAGGGAGAGTTAGATATTCTTGGAGCAAGCCCCGTGGAGGCAGAAGCTGCTGCTGCTGGGAAGGCTGAAGAGGAAATGCTCCCTAGGCTGGAGAGAATGATTTTTATTTGGAGAACCTGGATGAAGTGATTTTTTTTTTTTTTAAATTCTGGGAACCAACTGAAACTTCTGATGAGTCCAAGGGCCAGCTGAGCTGCTGAAGATTTCCAAGAGCCAGTCAGAGCTGAGGGCCAGCGAGAGCTGCTGAGGAGCTGCTCAGGATTTCCAAAGGCCAGCTGGAGCTGACAAAAGACTGAGGAAGCATGATTGTGATGCTGGTACTTTGTGTGAACCTGTTGGTGTCTTTGTTAAGCCTTGTCTTTCCGGGAACAGAGACTGTGAAGGATTTGAGATGGATTGGACACTGTGAGCTCCAGTGTGGAGCAGGAACTGCACCAATAGCTGGACAAGGACCTGGGAGCTGTCTGCCTTTGAATACAGGTGACAGTTTGGTGAATCCAGGTAGGATCTGGGACCATGGAAGGGGACCCAGGGAATCTGAGAAACCACCTGAGTCAAGCTGAAAGAAGACTTTACTTGGATACTGTGTACTGACTGAGAAATTATAAATTTACTAGTGACCTAGGAGTGGAGGGTCTGTGTATTTTCTGATGATTGAATAGTGAATGATGAAAGATGATTGAATGATCAAGTTGATTGAATGATCGATTGACTAAATGATTACACTTAGTGATTGATGACTGAATAAGAGACTGATTAGGTTAACTTGATGTGCCCCATGAGTGGAGAACTTTGACTATTGTACTTTGTGTTCCTTGAGGAGGAAAACCTCCTTAGGGATGACTGAATGATTGAGTTACTAAATGATTGTTCTTTGTTGAAAACTTTGTGACCATTGTGGTGGAAACTATGTGGCCACTTTCTGTGATAAGTTGTTATGAATGCTATATTTTTATTTTCTGTGATAAGTTGTAACATTGTGAATGCTGTACTTTGATTTACTGTGAATGTTTTCCTTTGATTTGTTATGGAATAGAGTGTTCACTACACTGTGTAAGCAGAACCTTAAAAGCTGTTCACAATAGCATTCTTTTGGAAAGTTGCTAGTGCTTGGCTTTAAAGCTACTGTATGATCAGTCAATTCTCAAAGGGCATCTACTTTATTTCCAATTTGTTGAGACAACAAATAATGTTGTTGTGGGTATGTATTGGACTTTGCTGTCTCTGAATTTATTGGTGTGTATACACTAGAATTGCTGGATCAAATGTATGAACATAACTTTTCTCATAAAACTCCAAATTGTTACATAAAATGCTGGAACAAATTCACAGCCCCACCAACAGTGTATTTGTGTGATTTTTTGATTTTTTTTTGGTGATTGTTGATAGTTTGAATTTCTTCTCTTAAGAACTGTTTGATATTATCCTTTGACCTATAGCAATATACTTATATAGCGTATGCATATACATACATAAATGTATTACTTTTTTTTATAAAAAAGAACAAACCATATAAATACCCTAAACCTCTCTTGAACTCAAGTTCTTTATCTCAACATTGTGATAAAGAAATTGTTTTAACCTAACCCCCAGCAACCACTCATTTCTATGTAATGCAACATTTATTTGTAAAATAAGGAGGATTGATTAAATTATTTCAAGTTACAAATTAGTTCTAGCTACAAAATCCTATGGCTAAGTAATTAAGAAATCTTTAAAAAGTTTCATTAGACATTCTTCTCCTTTTCAAATGATGGTTACTTGATTTCATGAGTTTCCATGACTAAGGATTTGTCACTTAGTGACTAAGATACTAGTGAAGAACCTCTTTGCATGTAACTTATTTGTTCTTTGCACTGAAAATTTAGTTGTTGGAACCGTATCTTTATTTTCTGCAAGAGTTTAATTGATGTAAAGAAGATACCAGACTGAAGAGACTAAAAGAGTACAGAAACCTCTCTAGGCAACAAATTTTTTATCTCTTGATATAGCCCACTGACCTCCTCCTCATTCTGTAACCCCAGTTAACTATTTGTAATGCCATGCACAAACAACCTCCCAAAAGAATGCTTCTGTGAACAGCTTTTAAGGTTCTGATTACACGGTATAATGAACACTCTATTTATTCAAGAACAAAGCAAAGGAAAACATTCACAACAAATCAAGATACAATATGTATAACATTACATCTTGTCACAGAAAATCGTAATACAGTGTTCACAACAGCTTATCATTAGAATGGCCACATAGTTTTCGCCAAAGTGGTCACAGTATTTAGAACAAAGAACAATCATCTGGTATCCGTAAGGAGGTTTGTCTCCTTACTTAGTCATTCAGTCATTTCAGAATACAAGTCAGTCTTCCACTCATGGGGCAACTAGATTAACTTAATCAGTCACTTATTTAGCAATCAATTGCTAAGTATCGATAATCACTAAATACAATCATTAGAAAATTACACAAACCCTCCACCCCTCAGTCTCTAGTAAACTTCAATTTCATCATAGCATTCAATATCCAAAGAGAGGCCTTTTCTTCATCTTGACTTGGGGTGTTTTCTCAGATTCACTGGATCCCCTTCCACGGTCTCAGCTCCTACCTGAATCCACCAGTCACTTGGATTCAGAGGCAGACAGCTCCCAGGTCTGTCTGTCTGTCTCTCCCCCTCTCCCCCTTTCCTTCTTTCCCCTCCTCCCTTCTGTAGCAGGACAGTTTCTTCCACCAGGATCTTGTCAGGAGAAAAATTCTGATTGTCTCTCTCTGGGGCTCTTCTTATATACACACAAAGCATTGGCTTCCTGTTTCAGCCAAACCCTTCCTGTTATGTCAGCAACAGGAGACAGAGTTCACACCCTCTGGCTCATTCACAGAGGCTTGACTAAGGGCTAAGTACCTGCTTACTTGACATAACAAAAAGGGGTCTTCAGACTTAAATTAATTATCATTACGCTAATCTAGGTTCTTGGTATTGGTGGGGGGCAGGGGTTTGTAGTCAGAATTCTCTCTTAGCTCTTGATCTCCCACTAATATATTTTCCTTTTACCAGTAATTCATAGAGCACACATTGTTCATAACAAAGGCATTTTAATTAAAAGCAATGTAAATAATAACATTTCTCCCATAAACCTTGAAGGTACTGTCTCATATTCACATATACATTCAGTGGGAAGGGTAGACCCTACTAGGAATTATGTGTGAGACATTCATACATAGACATTCAAATATGAGGGGATGCACACCCAGGACACAAGTATGATCAAACATGGAAGGACAGTTCATACTCCATATGCTGCAAAGTTGCTGAAGTTTTGAACTGATACCATCATTCTGCTCTAAGCTGTACCTGCTTCTCAATAAGAATTTGCCCTCCCTTGGGGCAGCTGGGTGGCACAATGAATATAGCACCGGCCCTGGAGTCAGGAGGACCTGAATTCAAATCTAGCCTCAGACACTTGACACACTTACTAGCTGTGTGACCTTGGGCAAGTCACTTAACCCCAATTGCCTTACCCCCTCAGAAAAAATTTGCCCTCCCCTGACTGCTGTCAGAAATTTATCTCTCATTCTCTTTTCCAAGTGTCATATCCTCCTTTTCTCTGCCAGGTGCCTTACTCTTCTTTGCCTCATAATCACCTCTATATATTTTCACCTGCTACCCTGAAACATCCTCTCCAATAGGTATTCTAGTGTTACAGCTCTTTAACCAAACTCTTTAGCTATCTCTGCCATCCACCAGAGTTTTTGTATTGTGATTTTTCTCTTCAAGGAAGAAGTTAGAAACTCAGTTAGCTATGTCTGCCTGCTCTTTTAGCTTCCTTCTGGAACTCTGCAGTAGTCTTCAGCTGAGGTACTATCTTTGGAGTACCTCCAAATGTACTTTCTCCTCCATCTACTGGTGGTGCTGTGATTGCTAATTGTCTCCTTGGCAGAGAGGGCTACAACTCTCCTCAGCCAGAATTCTCAGTCAATGGCTGCAAAGCTCTCTCTAGTTTTCTCAGCTAGGCTCCTAAGCCAATTGCTTTAAAGCTTCCTTCAATTCTCTCAGTCAAAGAATTATTTTTTTTAAAATTTATTTATTTACTTTTAGTTTACAACATTCAGTTCCACAATCCCTTGAGTTCCAAATTTTCTCCCCCCCCACCCATGGTGACATGCAATCTGATATAGGTTGTACAAATATCTCCACATTAAACATTAGTCAGGTTGTGAAGAATTATAACCAATGAACAATGAGGAAGAAGAAACGAAACAAAACAAAAAAAGAGAGCAAGTAGTTTGCTTCAATCTGCATTCAGATTCCGTAGTTCTTTTCTCTGGATGTGAATATCCCTTTCCATCATGAGTCTTTTGGAGTTGTCTTATAACCTTGCGTTACTGAGAGGAGCCCAGTCTATCCAAGTTAGTTGTCATACATATGATGTGTCTGTAATTGTGTACAAAGTTTTCCTGGTTCTGTTCTCCTCACTCAACATCAGATTATATAAGTCTCACCAAGTTTTTAGTAAGTCTGTCTGCTCATTTCTTATAGCATAATAGTATTCCATCACATTCATATATCACAACTTGTTTAGCCATTCCCCAATTGATGATGGGCATCCCCTTGATTTCCAGTTCCTTGCCACCACAAAAAGAGCTGCTATAAATATTTTTGTACACATGGGTCCTCCTCCCACTTGTGTGATCTTTGGGATACAGCCCTAGAAGTGGTATTGCTGGGTCAAAGGGTAAGCACATTTTTGTAGCCTTTTGGGTATAGTTCCAAATTGTTCTCCAGAATGGTTGGATCAGTTTACAACTCCACAACAATTCATTAGTGTTCCAATTTTTCCACATTCTCTCCATCATTTATCATTTTCCTGTTTTGTCATCTTATCCAATCTGACAGGTGAGATGTGGTACTTTAGAGTTGTTTTGATTTATATTTCTCTAATCAATAGTGATTTAGAGCATTTTTAAAAATATGCTTATAGGTATCTTTAATTTGTTCCTCTGAAAACTGCCTGTTCATATCCTTTGACCATTTATCAGTTGGGGAATGACTTGAGGATACAGCAATTCTTCACCAGCATTCTCAGCTAATAGTTATGAAGCTTGCTTCAGCTCCTTTCAGTTAGGTTTCCTAGCCAATAGGTTGCATTAGAAGGAACAAAAACCTACGTGGACATTAGGTCTACCTTTGATCTCATCATAGAACTTTCTTGTTAACTGCTTCTCTTCTTTTGAAATCTTCTTATCTCAGAACTATACAGTTATTTTCACTTAGCTGTCTTGTCTTCAATTATCTCCCCTAGTATCTCTCAGTTCAGCTGTTACCTAAGTTATGACCATAACCTCATTTGTAGTTCTTAGGTCTTATATCCCCCAGCTTAGATAAATCTCCCTCTGGCTTTACTTCCTCAAACAAAAAAGGGCTTGAGAGACATTGTGGTAAGGAAATACTTTTACCCAACCTATGTTCTCTATTCTAAACAAAATAGAAACTACTATTCTAATTAAAGAATTTTGAGAGGCTAATGACCTCCAGCTCCACTTCCTAAGACACTGTATCACAGCTTTGTGTCTCTCTATTCTCTCTCCATTGTTGCTAGTCAGAGAAACCTGCAGCCAAGGTTGGCACAAATTTAGAATGCAAATTCATTTGTAAAATATGATGGAAGATAATGGCAGGAGATTATAAGCAGTAGAACATTGTATGGCAGTGAAGACAAAAAAACCAAAGCTATAGAAAGCTAATTATGAGACTCAAATAGCCGTTTTCCCAAGAACATTTATAGATAAAACTAGCTGGAGAGCAACAAATAGAAAATGAAACAGTTTGTTACTGTTTCTATAGTGATCTATTTTC
This sequence comes from Pseudochirops cupreus, assembly GCA_028627135.1. Classification (NCBI taxonomy): domain Eukaryota; kingdom Metazoa; phylum Chordata; class Mammalia; order Diprotodontia; family Pseudocheiridae; genus Pseudochirops; species Pseudochirops cupreus. The sequence goes on along the minus strand of JAQQSU010006540.1, from coordinate 5,442 downwards.
ATCATCTATAACAGTGGAACCATCATATTTGTATACCTCACATGACAGTCCTTGATGTGCTAAATGAGAAAAAAGAAATAGCACCAAAATGATGAAGTTAAGAACGTATGATGGATGCGCAAAGCGAGGAAGTCAGTATTGGATATGACATAATCTCTTATCCACATTTTCTTTTAATTTTTAAAAAATGCACATAGTATGTGATATGTTTTTCTAAGTTCTCTGAAATCAGACTAACTGCAGAGCTTTACAAATTGTTGCTGATCTACTAGTAGAGAAAGAATAGTGATTAATGATATTTGTAAATTTCCTTCAGTTTATTGCTGGGTACCTCTTTAGGCAATGCAAAAGTAAAGGGGAGTTGGGGCAGCTAGGTGGTACAGTGAATAGAGCACTGGCACTGGAGTCAGGAGGACCTGAGTTCAAATCTGGCATCAGACACTTGACACTCTCACTAGCAGTGTGACCTTGAGCAAGTCACTTAACCCCAATTGCCTTGCTCCCCCACCCCCACCCCCAAATAGAGTAAAGGGAGTCATCATGCATGGAATGTGTGATAGGGTAAAAAGTCAACTAATTTGAAAAACGCTACTCTTGTAAAGTTTTTGGACTTCTTTGCAAAGTAGGTACAAGCAGAGTGCATTATGTCATTGGCAGTACCATTCTGTAAATCAGTGTTTTACTGTGAGTTAGAAATCTGGGTTCAAATCCTGATTCTAAATCTTTCTGCCAGTATGACCTTGGTCAAATCACTTAAGCTTCTTAGGTCTCCATTTCCATGAAGGTAAAATGAGGGGGTAGATAATGGCCTTCTGATGTCCCTTGGAGCTCTGAATCCATCATCCTTTGATCCGATAATGCTTTTTTTTTTTTAACATCACCATTACTTTCCAATACTTCACCCTTGTCCCCACTAGAAAACTCTGTATAACGAAGAAGAGCTAAAAAGAGGTAAAAAGCACCAGCAACAACAACACACTGAGCACGACTGACAAAGCACCTAGAGCTTCTTATGTTTCTGGCAGGAGGAGGGAGGTGAGTTTCACCATCAGTCCTCTGAAGTCAAGGTTGATCACTAGTCTGATAAGAATTCTGATGTTTTTCAATGTTTTTCAATATTTTCAACATTCAATTTCAATTTTCAATATTCAATATTCCTTTACATTATTATGGCCATTGTGCAAATTCTTCTCTTGCTTCTTCTTATTTTGTACTAGTCAGTACAGTATTCCCACATTTCTCTAAATTCTTCCTATTCACTGGTTATAACACAATAAAATTTCCATTATATTTATACATCATGACTTCTTCAATCATTTTTCAATTCCCAATTAAAGAACTAAACACATTTTTTTTCCCCAGTTCTCAATCCAAATCTCTATTATCAGGTGCAAAGTCAGTCATTCAAAGCCCTTCACAACCTATTCCAAACTACCTTTCTAGGCTTATTATACTTTACTTTTCTTTATGCACTCTTCCTTCCAGTCAGACAGGCCTTGTTGCTATTCCTTACACAATGTATTTCCTATCCCAGAGCCTTTGCACAGTCAGTTCTCCATGCCTGAGATGCACTCTCTCCCTCACTGTTGTCTCTAGTTTCCTTCAAAACTCAAATCAGACGTTTCCTCCTATATGAGGCCTTTCCTGATTCCAGCATTTTCTCTCCTCCCAAATTAATTTATATTTATTTTACACATACTTATATGTATATATGTGGTTTCCCTCAATAGAAGGTAAGCTTCTTGAAGGCAAAGATTCTTTGATTTTTGTCTTTGTACCTCCTGTACCTAGTTCAGCCCTGGCACACACATTAAGTACCTCAATAACAACTTGTTGATTGAACTATTCCTCCATTTGATGGGCAATGCTCCAGTTGTGGGGCCCAGGATGGGGGTTTACGTAGGGGCAAGAGGAAAGAAGGAAAAGTTTGAAACAATTGCTTTGTTGAATGTTAACAGGGAGCCTATAAGGGTATCTAGTGAAAGAATTGTAGAGCTGCTGGTGGGACCCAGCTGTGGTTTATATACTATGATCTTGGAGAGGAGGAGATGACTGTTTTCTCCATTGTTTTCAGCAGCTTGTAAGCAGGAGAAGAGAAATTAGATATTGGGAGTTACTCAAAAATGAGAATTTGCAGGTCAGGGATTCTATAGTGGTGTCTAGTGAAGCAGGCTACAGGTCAAAGTGAGGTGAATGAATCCAGAATGAGGGAGAAGAAATAAAAAGATAGGGGTGCATTAAGGACCATCCTGATCTTTCCCCCTGGCCCTCTGTCTGAAGGAATAGGAAAAGGAATGACCTCCAATAAACAGGGTTGTAAGGAATGTGCTATGTTCAGGGGAGAGCCAGATTATTATTAAGATGAGAAGATCAATGGAGTTCTGGTTGCAAAAGTTTTAGAATTTAGAAGAGTTTCTTGAGAATAGATCTGGGGTTCTAGTTTCGGAAAGGAGAACCGGGTTTGGAGTAGGCCCATGAAAGTAAAGTTGATAGGGGCAGCTAGGTGGTGCAGCGAATAGAGCACCGGTCCTGGAGTCAGGAGAACCTGAGTTCAAATGTGACCTCAGACACTTAGCACTTACTAGCCATGTGACCTTGGGCAAGTCACTTAACTTAATTTCCCTGCCTTCCCCCCTGCAAAAAAAAAAAGAAAGAAAGAAAGTAAGGTTGATTAGAATGGCAATGAGGATACATGTATTGGAATCATGTCAGGGCAAGAGAGACACTGCCTCCTGATTAAGGCCTAAAAGTTAACTGTTAAATCAGCACCAAGTGATAGAAAGTTTGAATAATTATATTTGCAGGTGAGTACCCGTGTTCAAGAAATCTTCGTCAAGATCTCTCTAGCCATTTGCTTGTATAAATTCTCCATTCTATCCTACAATTTAAGACAATTTTGTTGTGATCTGATGAAGCCACAAAGACAAAATCTTTTTTGTTTTTTTGTTCTTTCTTTTTTCTTTTTTTCCGAAAACTGAAATACATTATAAGAAAAGAAAAAGAAACTTATTATAAACTCAAATACTAAAACTTAAAAAAAAAAGCATCGCTATGTGCACTGCAGAACCTAAGAGAGAATTCAGAATAAAAGACAAAAATCTTACTGGGAAGATACAAATTTCCAACCCCACCCCTGCTCCAGGAAAAGAAACCTGTTTACATATCTGTAAAACTTTCATTTGTTTGGCAGCATTCCTGAAAGGGCCCCTTTCTGTATCAGATTAAAAATTTTGCCAAGTCCATCAAGGCCTGGACTACAGATCAGGACGCCATCCCACAAAGCAATGCTATAACCATTGTGAAGGCCAGCAAATTTCAAAGTGGATATCCACAAGTAGGGAACTGGGGACGTAGCTTATCTGTGCACTAAACAGCAATCTAAAAAGTTGAAAGTAGAGATCAATAAGCAAGGTTTAGCAGCCCCAAAGAGAAAAGAAAATAGTATTTGGGGACAATTAAACACACCCACCCCTCTCTTTACAGATAGGATGTTCCACATCAAGCATGGCTACACAGGCCTGGGAGACAGAGCCACTGAAGAACTGAACTGGCATGGGTTAGGAGCCAAAGGAAGCTGTGTCTCAGCCTCGCTTGGACTGGCCAGCTCAGGAATATGGGTATCTTTGGGAGAGCCCCTGGATAAAAGTGAAATCAAGGATCTATGTGTGCATGTCATTATCTCCCTGCTAAAAGGAGCACAGTGCTTTTGTTTGGAGTAGACTCTGGATGTGGAAGGGGCTGGTCATTCCATTCACTTTGGTAGAAAATTTTCAAAGTCCTTGCTCATCACCCTCCTAGATCCTGTGAACTTGACTCTCGTCACTTCAAACAGTTTGAAAGGAGGTAATGTTAGAATATAAGATTCCTAGAGTAGATTCACTTTTTTCTTTGTATCTGGAAAGGCAGGAGACCAGTGCCTACAAGATAGTTGCTATTTAATAAATACCCATTGCTTGCTTACTTGGTGGTGAAGACATGCCTCTTTCACCTGAGGGAGTAAGGTCAGATGAATAGGGTTGAGGAGCCACAAAAGTGAAAGATAGATTGACGTGGCATCTCTGAGGAAGACTTAAAGAATTAATTTGCTCCAGAATTTCAAATAAAACTTGGATGTTGCTGTCTCTAAAAGGTTCCTTCCCTAAATGTCCTTTACTTCTCTCTTTTATTTTTCCTTTTTGGAGGGCAGGGCAATTGGGGTTAAGTGACTTGTCCAAGGTCACACAGCTAGTAAGTATTAAGTGTCTGAGGCCAAATTTGAACTCAGGTCCTCCTGACTCCAGGGCCAGTGCTCCATTCTCTGCACCACCTACCTGCCCCTGCCCTTTCTTTCTTGATTGAAGGAGCTACTTTTCAGGCTCTGGGTGGGAAAGCTGCAAAAAAGTATCAGGGATTTTAAGAAAAGTCCAAATGACTCATGATGGGAAACTATTCACATCCAGAGAAAAAGTTACGGAGTCTGAATGCAGACTGAAGCTAACAACTTGCTCTCTCTCTTTTTCTGTTTTGTTTCTTCTTCCTCATTGTTCGTTTCATTGGTTATGATTCTTCTTTACGACATGACTAATGCTTCATGTGAAGGTATTTGTAGAACTGTATCAAATTGCGTGCTGCCAGGGGAAGGGGGAAAAGGGAAGGGGCAGAAAATTTGGAACTCAAAAGCTTGTGGAACTGAGTGTGGTAAACTAAATTAAGCAAATGGATAAATTAATAAAAACGTACAAAAAGTATCAGGGAGGCCATAGCCAAAAAACTCAAACAAACAAACAGAAAAAGCAAAGGCCTGAGGACAGGACCAGACTAGTCATGAAAGAACGGGAACTTGACCAAGACCCCCAGGGATTCCTTCCACATTTTTTCCCTTACCTGGGGTTTCGGTTTTCTGTTAATCATTTTTTGTCTATCCTTTCCAATTTGAAGATCATTCTCTTTGGTAAAAAAAAAAAACAAACCACTTTTAGGAGAGAGAAAATATTGGCTAAGAACTAAGAGGATCAGGAAATTTTCTGTAGGAATTGTTATGTGAACTGAGTCTTGAAGAAAGCCAGGGATTCCAAGAAGTGAAGTAGGAATGTCATTCCTAGGATGGGGACGGCTTATGCAGAGGCATGGAGGTAGGGAATAGTAGGCAAAGTTCTGAGAACAATAATTAGACCATTTTGGCTGGAATGGAGCGTGAGTGAAAGAGTAATGTATAATGAGCCTGGAAAGATTTTTTGGAATTGGACTGTGAAAGGCTTTAAATAGCAAGCTGAGGAGAGTCAATAAGGAATCACTGATGGGGTTTTTTTTTGTATTTTTTCTTTTTTTTTCTCATTTATTTAAGTTTTATTATAGTTTGCATCATTCATTTCCACAAGATTTTGAGTTACATATTTTCTCCCCGTCTTTCCCCCACCCACCGCCCCAAAACAGCCATCCCAGTGTGTCCCCCCTCCCCCAGTC
>JAQQSU010000654.1:0-19447 GCA_028627135.1 Pseudochirops cupreus | reverse complement strand
CCTAGGGGCAGGGAAGATCTTCAGATTCCCATAACACCATGTGACCTTGAGCAAGTCACTTAACTCCAATCTCCCTGTCTTCCCCCCTCCAAAAAGCAAAAAATCCCAAAAAACCTAGATTCAAAATTAAATATATGGTAGATGTAGAATGGTAGACCAGATAGCCTTTGGGGAATTATGTAGTGAATTTAATGAACCTGAACTTACCTTGCCTCTTTTGTTTGTTTAATTTTTGTTATTTTAATAAAAATAATCTTTTTTTTAATATGGCATTGTAGATATTTTGTTGGACTTAGAGTTGGTGACCTGTGTCAAAGTATGGCTGTGATACTTATGAGCTTTGTGATCTAGACCAGAATGCTTAATCTCTTTGACTATCAGGTTTTTCTCTAAGACTATGAAATTTAAAAGTTTATAATCCTAAGAATTTCGGACATGGAATATCAGTCTTCAAATAATTAGAGTGGCATGACACCATAAAAGCAATATAGAAGAATAACTTTTGACACATTTCAATGTGTCAAATACAAAGGATGTTCATATCATCTATGATTTAATGAGATGAATTCATGACGAGAAAAATATATATTCTTGTATTTATATTAATATGTATGTGTATATATATGTGTGTGTATATATATATGTATATATAATATATATTTATATATATTATGTATATATTATATATAATTTACATATATATATATTTATGAATACTAGGTAACCAATGGATATTCATTAGCTTGTATCATCCTTGACAATAGGGACTGCTTTGCCTTTTTTTGTATCACCAGTACTTAGCACAGTGCCTACTACATAGTAGGCACTTAACAAATATTAATTGATAGCCCTAGTGCTCCACTGGTTTTGATACAATGTTTAGAGATGTAGAGGAAGGTCCCTTATACACAGAGAATTTATAAGAGCACAGGTGTATAGCACCAACACAATATTTATAGCACCTATGGTGGCTATGAATATACTGGTGTAATTCTGAATCACAAAATATAACAGACTCTCCACATGGAAGACAAAACCAAAACATTTATTCAATCACCATAAAGCTGTGTCCCAACACCAGAAAGCCAAATCCATCATAAACACAAAGAAAATTAAACACAATAATAATACAGGAGGTACCATTATCCCTAAACCTTCCTTCTGTTAGGGCTTTCCTACAAATGAACACTCACAGCTCGCTGCTTCCTTCCTCTTTCTCCCTCAGCTCTAACTGCTCTGATCAGCTTCTTCTGGGCTCTACTCCATCCTTCCTGCTCCACCCTCCTGTTCTACCTGTTCAACAAACTCCTCCCACCAGAGACTCAAGTCACTCAAGCATGTCACATGGGCCTATCAAAGATCTTTCCATTAAGCAAAACTAAATTTAAAATGCACAGTGCCAGTTCAACATGAAATGAGGAGATATGTACAGATTGTATTTGGAACTATTTGAGGAACACACAACAAAGATCTAAGATTTGTCAAAGAATGAAAACACTAATAAGTCTAAATCTATAGCAATAGCTCCATTTTGAAAAGCAATAAAGATGAATGGAATACGATTCATATGCAAGAGATTCATTAAGAACTAGAACCAGTGTTACAAAATGTCTATGATATAATATTGAATAATAATCAATACATTACATAATGCTTTTTCTTTTTTTTTTCTCTCTGCTACCCCACCTCCACTCCCATATCAGGTCTAAATGTTTTAGATAAGAAATGTTGTTTTTTTTCTCTTTAGAATATTCAATATTTGTCTGAAATACTGTATTATGTCTGCTCCCCACAAATATGTATTATATATTCATGTAAATTTCTTTTAAGAAACTCAGGAAAAAAATGTGGAAGGTCAAGGTGAATCACAAATCACAAAGGGACAAATCACAAAGGCTAAAGTCATAGTATTAAACAAGTCTGCTGCTCATATTACTGATAACAAGCACACTTCAGGCATTATACCAAGTCATTTGTAATATATTCCTGTCTGTTATACTTTTGAGGATTTTCTAGAAAGATCTAGAAAAATGTAAGGTGCACAAATGTATCATTTAATAGATAGTCATAAGTGGGGAAAAAAAATTCCTAACCCTCACTTGGTAGGGTGACAGGAGACAGTCCTGCTAAATGCCAAATATAGTATGTCATCAGTATCCTATTTTTCCATACAGTTACATATTCCACAAGTTGAAATAGCATGTTTAAAAAATTAGAATGTTTATTTGGACTGAAAGTCTTCTTTAATGATAAACACTTTAACTTCCTTACAGTAAGGAAGACTATTTTATGTCATGAGTTGAGAGCTCTTTGAACCAACAATCTTTTCTGTAGTCACTAAGAAAAGTGCCTGGAATGCTCATACTTAACTACATGAAAAACAAAGATTTGGGCTATGACAAGATTTCCTTTGCATTTTAATTGAAAAGTAGAAGGGGGTGGGAAGGGAACCGACCTTTATTGATAATAGAATTGAGGTTGTTCGCATGCAAATGAAATAATTTTGTAATGATATCAAATTTTCTCAATAAAATATTCAAAGATATCTTTAGACAGAGCACTTATTAAGCACCTACTATAACTGAGGTATTGCATTAAGCACTTAAAAATACGTAAAGCTTCAATTCATTTCAATAAATAACAAAGCTTCTTTGTGAGCTCAGAATCCTCAGATTCCCGTACTTCCTTTAATCCTCTGTAAATTGCTTGTAATGTGATTCTATAAGGGCATGTGCTCACCTTTGTATTTTTAGATTCTGTTATTATATGTTACCGTTCCACTTATACCATCATGAAAAGCAACTAGTTTTAGCAATAACTGCAATACATCTTACATATTGCTGCTTGTAATTTTCACATGTGAGCAACGGAGGTGTATTTAAATATATTCAGGATAGTAATATATGTTTCATCATTTAAGTAATACTATATTCTTTAATCTCAAAAGGATGGCTCATTGTCATAACAAATTCCTTGTATTGTATATGTTGGCACATACATTTAAAGTGTTACATCGTGTAAACGGTAGCTAGTCGATGAGAGAGAATTCAATTTCTAGGTATTGTCAAAGCAAGGAAAAATGCATTCCTGAACACTGACTATCTGTCAACCTAAACTGTACGAAAATAGCATGCGGTGGCCTCAGAACAGGATCTTATTTACTGAAATTGAACTAGGTACACTCCATGCATTTCACATAAGGAAGGACCTCAGTTTGGCCTTGGAAAAACCACACAAAAAGTAAGGTTTCCTCTTCTACCTGCATTTTCCACAGCTTGTACTGGATGTTGACTATCCTAGCAAGAAATCCAATAAAGAAAAAAAATGCACATGAGTAAATGTTATCAAATTTATCATTTGTTCTTTCCAAAGACCATGTGATAACAAATGCAGAAACACTTGATAAATAGTTCAGTTTCCAATAACCCACATAGCAATGCCAGGAGTAAAAGGAATTCTTTGAAACCAATAGGATTAGAAAAGATTTTCCCTCCTTTTGAAGTGGTGCAGCATCCTGGCCATTTTTGACCCCTTTAGATTTCCCTTTCAGATGCTTTCAACTGAGTGATTTAGATGAATTCTGCACCCTTAGTATGCCAAGTCTATTTTAGTCCCTTTGCTATTTAGGGTTGGTACCCTGAAGGGATATTATTTGGAGGTATATTGTCTTTCCTTCCTGTTAGAGAAAATGCATTCCTTTTCTCCTTCCTCCCACCCCACCCCAATCCAAAATTCAGGGACAATTCAATTGTTTCTTCTGTGGGAAGTCTTAGACTATTGTACCTGGTTGAATCAAGAAGGATGTGGCAGATCCCAACTATGACTAGCTAGTTTGTGTGTAAAGTATAAGGGCATATATGGGAAAGCCCAGCAGATGCCATTGAAAGGAATATCATTTGAGAAGGCTGGTTCAGGTAGATAAATGAATAGTTCACTGCAACTTTCTACGTCTTAGCTTCTCCAGTTTTTAATATCTGACCTGATTGTTAGATCCAACAGTGAATTTTTTTTAGTTGTCTTACATCTTAAAATCTGAATGTCCCAAAGGACACCTTGGCACCAACCTAGAAAAGCTATAAGGAGGAATTGTGATGCATGAGGATGGGGGTGGGGACACAGGGATAGAGATAAACTTCTAGCTTTTTAAAAATTAAGATCCTATTATAAAGAAACAGAAGTTGCTAGATTAGGCTGTCAGGGTAAGAAACAATGCTGAACCAAACCTGGTGAAATTTGGCTGTGGTGTAAGAAGTCCTATATTTCCTACCTGGGTCAGAGTATTCTCATACTGTAGCCCTTATTGGGCATTCTCCATGAAAGATAATGTCACTGGCCTCTAGGAACAGGGTCAAGATCTGAAATTTTTAGTTTTTTAGTCTTTGTTGAATATAATCATACCAAAAGAAAAGTCTTTTTTTTTTTCCTCACAGAGAATCTGGTCTACATTCCCATGGTATAACACTTGACCCTAGGAGACTGAAAGGAGCAAGTGATGGACAAAAGTGGAGGAATATAGGAAACCCTGGGGGAGCTTCAAATAAATAACAAGACCCTAAGGATGGAAACTTAACAGTCAGGGGATAAACAATGCTTATGTCTCTCCCATCATAAGGCTGGAAGAGGATGTGAAGATTTGGGCTTGGCATAAGGAGAAAGTGCAGTACTCCACACATGTTGGTGTCAACCTAACTATAGCTTGCAATCTATGTTTGATTTCCTGAATTACTGTCAACCTCCTACAGTGGCCTTACCTCCTATACCTGCAGAGAGTGATTGCCCTTCCTCTCAATCATACTCACCCTGTTCAACTTCTCTCTGTTTACTGTTTTTTGTTTTCCAAACATGATCAGATTTTCTCCACTCTAAAACAAAATAAAAAATCTCCTAGGTCCTACAATACCATCAAGCAGTAGTCCTCCATATCTTTTCTCTTTCTCAGACAAAAGCCTAGAAAAAGTGACCTATACTTGTTAGTTCTCTTTCTCTCCTTTCATCAGTCCACTCCTCAGTCAAACTTATTATAATGCTGAAATTGATTTCTTTCTAAATTTACCAGTGATATTTTAACAAGAAAATAATAGGGCCTTTTTTCCCTTGTAATACTACTTGACTTCTCTGCTGCATTTCCATTGTTGACCATCTTCTCCTCCTGTATACATTATTATTATTTTTTTTTATCACTGATCTCCCTAGGTTGTTCTACCTATCAAACTGCTTCTCAGTAACCTCAGATTAAACCTCATTTTTTCATTCTGCCTAACCCTACATATCCCATAAGTTTCCAAATCTTGTCATTTCTATATCTACAACATTTCTCACAGTTTTTTCTCTATTTACAGTCATAATCTTAATCTAGGTCATCATCTCTTAGTTTATTTCAATGATATTATCTAATTGTTCTCCCTGCCTTGAGTCTTCCTCCTTTTTGGTTCACCCTGCACACTGATGTCAAAGTGTTATTCCTTAAAGCATCAGAAACCATGTGACTCCCCTATTCAAAAAATCCTACTGACTCAAAATTACAGGAAGCTTAAAATGTAGACTCCTTTTTTAGATTTTTAAAAATATTTTAAACACTTTGTCTTGGTAAAGAATAGGGACACCTCACTGAGAAAGGGGTGAAGGAAGAGAGTGTCAGAAGGTTTCTAAGTGTTATGACAATAAGGAGAGTGGGAAATGGAAAATATTTGGCTAATGGCAGTAAGTTAGTAAGTCTCCAATTGATTTTTAATCTTTTTATCAATGGCCATTTATTTAATATATATTTTTACACCATAATCAGTAAAAATATGTATTTAATATTATTGCTTTTGTCTATTTTTTCTGAAGTTATGCTAATTACACATATGCACAGAGACAGATAGATAAATAGGTAGATAGATTTGTTTTGTAAAAATATAATGTCAGGTAAGGAATATTAATTCTCTTTTCAAATCCAATTCAATAATATCTAGGGACTTTTATTTTATTAAGGTCGTTAACTTCTTATTTTGTTTTTTCTTACCGTAGTTGTTATTGTTACAGTTTCTATAGTTCTGAGTAGTACATATGTAGGACTCCTACCTCCCCTCCCATTATTTTTCTTGTATTGTCTTTCTCTCTGTAATTTATTTAGCACTTTATGTTGCCATTTTATTCATATACATTGTGCTGCAATTAATTTATTATCTATTGTGTCTTTCAGCAAAAAATAGTCCCCCTGTTTATCACTTCTAATTAAATCATTTCTTTCTGGTTGCTTGGTATGCAATCATGATGGCCAGGTCTGCTTTTTTTTTAGTTCAACTGACATCAATTTTACTCCAACTCTTATTTCAATTCTATGTTATTTCAACTTTATGTTTCCTGTGTTTCCTTTAAACACACACACACACACACACATTCTATTATCAAGGAAGACAACATGAACATGTAAATAATTAGGTTCATATAAAATATATGGAAAATGGATGAAAGATAATTTTTTAAAATTTATTTATTTTTAGTTTTCAACATTCATTTCCACAGCATTCTGAGTTACAAATTTTTCTCCCCATCTCTCCTGTCCCTCCCACTCCAAAATAGTGAGCCTATTGAATAGCCCTTTCCCCAATCTGTTCTCTTTTATATCCTCCCCCATTCTCCCCCCCCCAACTTTCTAGTAGGGTGAGATGGATTTCTATACCCCAGTGCCTGTATATCTTATTTCCCAGTTGCATGTAATATGCATTAACATTTGTTTTTTGGAACTTTGAGTTTCAGTCTTTCCCTTCTTTCCTCCTCACCCACCCCCACTGGGAAGACAAGCAATTCAACATAAGTTGTACATGTGTAGTTACACAAAACATTTCCATAGTAGTTACATTGTGAAAGACTAACTATATTTACCTCCATCCTATCCCGCCAACCACTTATTCTGTTTTCTACTTTGACCCTGTGTCTTTCCAAAAGTGTTTGCTTCTATCTACCCTTTCCCCCAGTCTGCCCTCCCTTCTATCATCCCCCCACTTCACCTCAACTTTTATCCCCTTCCCCCCTACTTTCCTGTAGGGTAAGATACCCAATTGAATGTGTATGTTATTCTCTCCTTAAGCCAAATTCAATGAGAGTAAGGTTGACCCATTCCCTTTCACCTGTTTGCTTTTCCTGTCTGTTGTAACAGTGTTCTCTTGCCTCTCTTATATGAGATAATTTACCTTAGTCTATCTCTTCCTTTCTCTTTCTCCCAGCATATTCCTCTCTTACTTCTTTTATTTTTAAGATATCATCCCTTCATAGTTAACCCATCCTGTGCCCTCTGTCTATGTATACATGTGCACACATATGCACACTCATATATATTTATACACACTTATACCTTCCTATACATACATGTATATGTATGTATACATAATACATATATATATATATATATATATATATACATACACATGCTTCATCTATCATCATATTGAGCTTCATCATATTGAAGCTTCATCATATTGAGAAAAGTGTCATAAGTTAAAATGATCATTTTTCCAAGTAGGAATGTAAATACTTCAACTTTAATAAGTTCCTTATGATTTCTTTTTCCTAGTTACCTTCTCATGCTTCTCCTGCTTCTTGTAATTGAAAGTCAAATTGTCTTTTGGCTCTGGTTTTTTCATCAAGAATGCCAGAAAGTCCTCTATTTCACTGAATGACCATATTTCCTCCTGAAGCACTACACTCAGTTTTGCTGGGTAGGTGATTCTTGGTTGTAGTCCTAGTTCCTTTGACCTCCAGAATATCACATTCTAAGCACCTAGATTCCTTAATGTAGAAGCTGCTAGATTTTGTGTTATCCTGATTGTGCTTCCACAGTATTGAAACTATTCCTTCCTGGCTGCTTGTAATATTTTCTCCTTGACCTGGGAAGTCTGAAATTTGACTATATTCCTAGGAGTTTTCTTTTTGGGATCTTTTTCAAGAGGTGATCAGTGAATTGTTTCAATTTCTATTTTGCCCTCTGGTTATAGAATATCAGGGCAATTTTCCCGGAGAATTTCTTGAAGGATGATTTCTAGGTTCTTCTTTTGATCATGGCTTTCAGGTAGTCAAAAAATTTTTAAATTATCTCTCCTGAATCTATTTTCCAGGTTAATGGTTTTCCCAATGAGATATTTCACATTGCCTTCTATTTTTTTTTTCATTTGTTTGGATCTGTTTTATAGCATCTTGATTTCTCATAAAGTTATTATCTTCCATTTGCTCCAATCTAATTTTGAAGGAATTATACTCTTCACTGAATTTTTGAAATTCCTTTTCCATCTGGCAAATTTAGCTTTTTACGGCATTCTTCTCCTCATTGGCTTTTTGGACCTCTTTTGCCATTTGAGTTAGTCTACTTTTTAAGGTGTTATTTTCTTCAGATTTTGGGGGTGGGGTCTCCTTTAGGAGGTTGTTGACTTGCTTTTCATGATTTTCTTGCTTCATTCTCAATTCTCTTCCAGTTTTTCCTCCACTTCTCTTACTTGATTTTCAAAATCCTTCTTGAGCTCCTCCATTGCCTGTAACCAATTCATATTTTTCTTGGAAGCTTTTAATGCAGGAGTTCTGACTTCATTGTCCTCCTCCAGTTCCATGCTTTGATTCTTTTTGTCCCCCAAAAATGATTGTATGGTCTTATTTCACTTTCTCATCTTCCCAATTACTTGACTATTGAGCTGTTTGCCACAGTAGAACTCTGTTTACAGAATGGAGAGAGCTTTGTCCCAAATGGCTGGGGTTTTCACAGATGCCAAGGCTATTAGTTGGGTGTCCTCTCTACAGACCCCACAAACTCTAGATTGCTGGCCATACACCCCAGGACCACCACCCAAGACCGAGATCCAGATCCAGCAGGTCAAAGCAAGTGTGATTACCCTCTGAATGGTTGCTTGGTCCCTCTACAATCTGCAGGCCAAGAGCTCCATAGGCAGCCACACCTGCCTCACACCACTTCTTGCCCCTGGGGTATGGGTTGGACCATGTACTTCCTTTCCAACAGAGTTCCAGACTTTTTTTTTCTCTTTGGTGTTTATGGGTTGAGGAGTCTTGAAATCTCCACAGCTGTTGGTGATTCACTCTCCTGAAGTCTGGTCTGGCTGTTCTGGGCACTAATCAGGGCCTCCCTGGGGCTGAAACCATGGCTCACTGGGGACTGCACTCAGCTCCTAGCCCACTGAGATAGACCTTTCCTATTGGCCTGTCAGGCTGCCTTCAGTGGGAGATTTGTTTCTCTCTGTCTCTTTGTGGGTTCCACAGCTTTGAAATCTGTTTAGAGTCATTTTTACAGGTATTAGAGATGGCTGAAGCTGGAGCCCACACCGAGTTTGTGCTTTTACTCCACCATCTTGGCTACACTGAAAGATAATTTGAAAATGGAAGCATTAACAAATGTAAGTACTGTGAAAGGATTCTTACAAAAAGAGGAATTCGAGCTTAATCTTGAAAGTATCAAGAGAAATTAAGAGCAAACAATGATGGAACAGAGCAGTCTATGAATGAAGAGAGAAACCATACAAGTAACCCCTTTAATGAAGAGCAAACAGGCCAGTGAAGCTGGATTAGAAAGTGCATGGAGGTAGCAAAGTACAAGAAGACTGGAAAGGAAAGAAGGTAGGAAGGGAACAAATTATGAAATCCTTTAAATACAAACAGAGTTGACATTTGATCTTGGATGTCATATGGAACTATGGGAATTCCATGAGCAGGGGTCTGACATTGTCAGACCTATACTTCTGGAAAATTAACTTGGAAGCTGAGTGGAAGATGTATTGAAATGAGAAAAGATTTGAATCAGGGACAACAATGAGAAGACTATTGTCCATTGTTCAGTTGAGAGAATAGTGATAAGAGCCTGAATTAGGATTATGTCAGTGTGAGTAGATGGAAGCTTTACAGAAGATATGCAGTGTAGGCAAAAAAGATAAGCATTATCAAAATATTGGATATATAGTGTGATTGTGAGTTGAGAATGACAGTAATGTTCAGAGCCATATGACTGAAAGGATGGTGATACCTTCAATAGTGCTGGGAAGTTCAGAAAGAGGAAGAAAGATAATGAGTTCTCTTTTGGACATTTTAAATGTGAGATGATTATAGAACATCCAGAAGGCAGTTAGAGATGAGAAACTATAGTTTAGGAGAGAGAATAGAAGTAGCCATAAGAACTAGAATCATCTATACAGAGATGATAATTGAATTCATGAGTATTAATGACAACACCAAGTGAGATAGCTTAGGTTAAAAAAGAAGAGGACATATTTATATGAAACCAAGAGATGGAGTCTATGACATGGATGAGGAACCAACAAAGGAAACTGAGAGGGGTCAGTTGGATAGGAGGGGATCTGTGAAAGAGCAATGACATAAAAAAACCTACTTAGGAAAGAATATGCTGGAAGAAAAAATGATCAACATTATCAAATGTTTGAGAGATGTGAAGAAAGAAAAACTAAAGTCCATTTGGTTTGGTGAGTAAAATGTTATCAAATAGGGGTTGTTTCATTCTTAATATTTGTATTCACAGCACCTAGGACAGCGCTTGATTTAGAAGAGACAATGTCGATTGATGAATTACCATTTTATGATACACTAAAGTTTGATATGTTTTGTTATGGGCATTTGATACAACAATTCCAAGACATTTTTTCTTATTATATATTATTAATTATTTAGAATTCCTAATTGTTCCTTTGTTCTGTTTGGGAGAATTTGTGTTGTTTAATGATTTGAAATACTATGTGTTGGTTATATTATTATTTTTTTTTTGACACTTCAATGTCTATACCCAGAATAGTACTTGGGTAGTTAGGGTCTCTCATGGACAGTCCTTTAAATCTGTCTTTCTAAGACAGTGGTTCTCAACCTTCCTAATGCCGCGACCCTTTAATACTCGTATGTGGGTGTAACTACATGTGGATGGACCCACCTGCAGACAGATAGAGGAGGGGTGTCTCAGTTCCTGAGACTACTGGAAATATATGTTTTCCGATGGTCTTAGGGGACCCCCAAAGGGGTCGCGACCCACAGTTTGAGAACCACTCTAAAACTTCTAGATCTCTTAGGTGATCCTGTTCGACCCCCAAAGGGTTTGTGACCCACAGATTGAGAATCACTGTTCTAAGACTTTTTAAAAAAAGTATCACTTAACAAATATCAATTCACTTATTTAATATAATAAACTAATTAAGCACCTCCTGTGTATTGAATACTTTTCCAGACCCTGGATGGGAGATACATCTGTGTCTTTAGGGAGATTGTATTTTATACCCAGAAGGGGGATTCCTATAAGGATTATATGTAAGTTCAACACAAATACCTGTATAAAGCCCTAATATATGGTATGATTGGGAAAAATGGCTTCATGGATAGAGTACAAAACTTAGAAAGATGGAAGATAGGGTTAGGAAGAGCTGGTTTCAAATCCTACTGCTGCCTCACTAACTGTGGGACCTGAGGCATGTCACTTAACTTCTCAGTGAATTGCAATGAGACTTATTTAGGAAGTCATGGAATCATTGAAATGTGTTCTGGTAGAGTGTGTTTTTGTCATTGACAAAATCATAGAATTTTCATGTGCTCAAATAAGTACTACTCTATGCTACCCTGGGGCCAAAACACAGCCCTTCTTTAGGCCATAGGCTGTATTAGGTTTAATTTTTTTTTTTCCCTTCCAACTTTCCTTTTTGTATGCTTTCTGGAGAATTCAACATTTGATTATTTCAAAACTGCTGATACATTCATTGGGCAACATGCATCTGGCCTGTAATATTTTAAAAATCTATTTAACCTTTGTTGTGTTACCAAAGGAATTGATTTATTTATATAAATTGGTCTTAAATGTTCCCTGAGAAGGATTCATTGTAGTGCACATTTTTCAGGACAAGATATGTAATTGAGCTGTTTCTGTAATGAGGTGGCAACTTTGAAGAAAAACAACGCTGAAAATGTTATGCCATATTTGAAAAATAAGAACTTTCAGGTAGAAATCACTTTTGACGTTAGTTTCAATTTGACCTTTGCTGTTAAAGGTCACAATTGAAAACCACTAACAGATCCCTAATGTATTTACAATAGAATTTCAGTGAAAAGGAGTCTGTAGTTATTCTATTTGAGGGAGTTATCTCCCATTGCTGTGTGTGTGTGTGTGTGTGTGTGTGAGAGAGAGAGAGAGAGAGAGAAAGAGAGAAAGAGAGAGAGAGAGAGAGAGAGAGAGAGGGAGAGAGGGAGAAAGACGGAAGTTTTTTATTGCTAAATTTATTGATAAACATCAAGACCCAAAAAGGCATCGAACTAATATACCATATCATATATTATTACAATCTTGATCTGGTTAAATTATTTTCATTTGCCCTAGATTAGGAATGTGTTCATTTTCTCTTTGCAAAGAATTCAAAGTTAAGTGCAAATTACTGTTTTATTTCTTTGGCTCTTTTCTGAAAGCAGAATAGCCCTTCTATCCTCCCAAAAGTGTCAATTCCTGGATTATCTGTTTTGTTACTCAAATTTCATAGATATATATCTAAAATTAATTTTTACTTCTCTGTTGAAATTTTCTTGAGGATGTTATCTTTTTACCACTCTCTGGCCTAGCAGAGAACTTTCAAAATATTTGTATTTCAAGGCCTCTGAAAACTGTGTTTTCAGTGATGCGAGTCTTTCCTTTATCATTACACATAGCAAATGCTCAACATGTTAGTAGATGGTCTTCATGAATTACTGTGGCTGGACAAAAGCATCATCTGGTGACTTATCTTTATGCTTCAAATCTCTCTTAACTTGATCATAGGTGACAGACATACATTCAAACAGATGAGTTCATTGTTGACTGATCCCTTACTCAATGCCATATCACCTTGGTAGGAAATGTCAGGTCTCAAACTTTCTGGAATAGGTTTTAAGAACCAAGAGGCACCTCTGTGTTATGATGAAGGATCTGAGAATTATAATGGAAGGTTTTGAATACTGTAGTCACTTAAAAAATGTCTGATGAATGATCAACTACTGTTTACTTAAATCATGTGCTGAATACAGTTTTAATTACTCAATCATTTCTGATTCTGCATGACTCTGTTTGGTGTTTTCTTGCCAAAGATGATGGATTGGTTTGATATGTCCTTCTCTAGCTCATTTTACAGATGATGAAATGGATGCAGAGTTGTGTGACTTGCCCAGGGTCACACAGCTAGTAAATGTCTGAGATCAGATTTCAACATGGGTCTTCCTGACTCGAGGCCCTGGTTCTATCTACTGAGCCATCTCCCTGGCTTTTCAATATAGTACTTCACTTTAATCTTACCCCTCTGTGGTTTATATCCCAAAATTTGGTGAAAGTTTTAAAGCCTTTTTTCATTTATTTGCTTTTACCAATTCTGATTTCAAACACCTATTCCTTCCTGTATAAAGCATCTTCATTGGGTAGTGTCATATCAATTTGAGGTTTTGACCCTCATTTCTCTCACACAATAAAGAGCAGAAGGACTTATTTAATTCTTTCAGTTGGTATAAGCCATATACACACTGACAGTGGTATCATGTGTAACATTCCTTCCAGGGTTACTTTCCCAATTGCTACCAACATTAAGAATCTGAGTCTACAAACAGTATCTTATGACTAAAATTTGTATTTTTTAGAAGTAAACCCGAGAGGGTGGTTTTCTAGTTCTATCATTCATTCATTGACCACATCAATGTGCTTACCAAATAAGTGACTAACTAGATTAATTAAATTTTAACAAAGATTTTTATTGAAAAAATATAAGAACAATAATTTAAAACCCCAAAGTCCATAGATAGAATGAACACAAGCAAAAGTAGAGGACGTACATTTCAAAGAGGTAACTCAAAACTACTATGCATATATGGAAGCTATGTTGGCCTGAATACATGCAATACATTATCCCTCTAATTCAGGTTGTATAAAGCCACAAAGGGGTATACAATTGATATTATTTGTATGCCTTTATAGGTATTCTTCCCCAAGAGATAGCATGTTATGGTTTCTGTCTATATTTGGATATAGCTAGTTCACCTCAACATAGTATCTTTTGTCCTGGAAGATAAAGCTGACTAGAACCAGACAGGGAATGGATATCTCAAAATATTCAAGCATGTGTTTCCTTTCCCTTCACTTTCTTACAAAATGTTTCTTTTATAGCTTCTTCTACTAACATATTTTGGCAGTAAGGAGGATCAACGCAGTAGTTCTTAATGATTCATGTTTATATTCAACAGTATTATGCATGAATATTGACTATTTGAAGTTTAGCTTGGCATGTTGTTTTGCTCTATATGTGGACAGTTAACCATTGTGAGTTTTATGTCATAAAATATCACACACTTTCATATTCTTGCCACTTAAAACAAGACAGAAAACTAACTTTTTAATAATTACTTTTCTTTAATTTTAAAGTAGCAAATATACTTTTATAAAGGATACAACAGGGTCCAAATGCTGGAAGGAAAATAAAGTATTTTATGTTTGCATAGGTACCTTTGTATATTTTCCTTGGAAGGCATTGTATCCTGAATCCATAACCTGTGCTTTTTTCATTACTCTTCCTAAGGAAATGAGGAAGAAAAAACTCCGTAACTTCTTTCTTCTCCTAAAATGATCTTCATAGGATAACAGCTATATTGTTGAAACTGTTAAAATTTCTCAGAATTCTAACATTTAAATATAAATTTAAAATTGGATCACAAAATTGATTTTGCACTACCTCTGAAATTCTCTCCTCTCTCCACATCTGTCATTGTTGCCTCTTATATTTCCTGCTTGATTGGCACATCTTCCTTAGGGTATGTATAGTTCATATCCCGTGTGTGCACAATAACTATGAGGGTTAATATGCCGACCTCACTTTGTTAATTTCTGTATCTTATTGGAAAACAAAACAAAACTGTGATTACTTCTCTATCACAGAACTAACCTAAATGCAGAGTGTTTTGATATTTAGATTACAAACCCACTGAATAACCTTGAAGTTGTACCATTTTTTGAACAGTAGAACCATCTAGTCCAATGCCTTCATCTTGCAGATGAGGAGACTGAGACCCAAAAAATGTAGGTGACTTGCCCCTTAGGTGATAGAAGCCATGAGTGTCAGAGACAAGTATTTAATTCAGGTCCCCTTTTATCTGATGTGATTTCCCGTCCCCCCCCCCTCCACTTTCTCATATTATACTCCCTCCTTTTTAAATATATTTTCACTTTCATATGTTAATAGTTTTTGGCAAAAGGGGACAAAAGGACTTTCTCATAGAAAAAACAAAACAGCTCATAAAATAACCACGCAAGGAAACATAGTTTCTCTGACAAAATGTTAGAGAATTGGGCTGTAAGAAGGCCCAGACAGAGAATTGAATCTGATGGTTGTATTTTAAGGACCTATTTGAGAGTATTGTTGTCTCTCAGTTCAATTACATGTAATTGTTTTTATAGTTTGAGAGATTAAAATTCAGAAAGTGATAAATCAAATACCTACTTGGAAACCTGTGGGAAGATTACTTTTGGACTGCTGCTTCAAACTTAAAAGATGGGTTTCATGAGATTTACCTCGGTGAGTGAGTAACTGACTACCAGGAAGTTGTGGTTTGAGGCTTTGTAAGTAGTGTAAAGTCAGCTTTGAAGGACATGAGTTAAAAAGCCAGCAGAAGTGTTAATTGGAATGAATGAAGGCTTCAGCTGCTGCTGATGGGAGTCTGATGATTAGCTGCCACAAGACTAGAAGCTCATTGGAAGAGAGTTGAATTTTACTATAGTTTTAGCTATTATACTCCAGAACTGTCTATTATGTAAGAAAGAGGTAAAACTTTCCAGATGTTCTTGGTTGTTTTCTAATTCCCTCTCTTTTTAGAGAGAAACAGAGAGGGTAACACAATTATTTTAACTGCTTTACTGTAAGAAGAGATTCGGTGTGGATTGGATAAAGCAGATTACAGTTGAATAAAACTCTGACTGGGCTTTTCTGCATGTCCCAGAGAACAAACCTGGTAGGAGCTGAGGAGGCAAAAAGGTGAGTAGTAGGAGTCTAAGTCCTCAAAAGGGCTCCCCCAAAAGTCCCCTCTAAGGACTCTAAGAAAGTATGAGTTGAAGTTTTATAGAGAGACCTGACAATGCAAGAACATATTAAAGTGAATGAATCACCCCATAAACAAGAGTGAAAGCCACACTGATGAGGTGCTACACTAATGGTCTATTTGCCTATGAGTTTGCTTGTTAACTTTGCTTGGTTAAAACCAAGTCTAAGTTATACATAGCTGAATTGCTGCTGAGAGTCAAGATGCCTTGGTGTAACTACTTTTATCATGTTTTTATAAACCATAATGAATCTGAACAAATGGATTTGTTGGTCCTTGTGTAATCTGTGTAAAGATATGAATTACTAAGCATTATAAATGTCCCCACATTCATAGGCATACTTTCTCATACCTCCTTGATTTACAGGGTCAGCCTATTAAATGGAAAACTAGGAAGTAAATGATTTGCCTCATTATACTCTTACTTCTTTCAGTGCTTTATTCTCACTAGCTGGATGTAAACTAGTCTAACTCCTGACTGAAGTGTGATTCTATTCTATGACATCCTCAACAATATATTATCCACCCTGTGCTTGAAGACCTCCAAAGACATAGAGCTCACTGCTTTCATGACAGACTGTTATAATTTGAAAGCACCCTAAAGGATAAGAAATTCTTCTTCATCATGAGATGAAAGGGACCTCTTTGCAACTTCTGACCATTAGCATTAGTTCTGCATTCCAAATTCAAGTTAAATGAATCTATTCTTTCTTCCATGTAACATTTGCCTTTCAAATGTATAAAGACAGTGGTAAATGTTCACCTTAAATATATTATTTTTTAAATCATAGAATCTCAGAGTTAAAAGAGACCTCAGTGATCATCTAGTCCAACCTAGATCTGACTGTGAATTCCCTTTTCATAATTCTCTTCTGTCAGCTTTACCATTTCCTTCAGTCAACCTTCACAATGATACGGTTTTTGAATTCTCTTAGAATCCTGAGTATATCCTTTTGGATGCTCTTAGACTTCTTAATACCCTTCCTAAAATATGGCCTGTAAAACTTAGATTTGTGATGAGCTCTCAGCTAGCTGATGAATGAATGCAGGATAAACTGCTAATTAGACATAACTTTGACCATTTTCCCATTCAGGATATTTGAACTTTACTATAGCAACTTTGAAACCTGGAAAACTTTTGAGACAATCAACGGTGGAAATTCCTGCACAGAGACACCATTTGAATAATAAGGTACTCCAGTTACTTAAAGCAGGTAGGAGAAATTTAATACTCCTGGGGAATTCCAATTTAACATCCAAAGAATCAAAGTCTCTTATTAAAGAATAATTTCTATTTTGACTGAAGTAATTTGAAAATTGAAAGTCTTTTTCTCTTCTCATATTCAGAAGCCTCCTTAGGAAACTGTTTTACCTGCATTGTGCTGCTGAATTCCAAAGCCTTTTGATTTACAAGGGAATTGTATTACTTTTCCCTTTTGTGTGAAGGACTAGCTTAAGCAACTGTTTCCTGATATTAATATATCATAAATTCTTAACCCTGCTAAAAGGAGTAACATACCTCAAATATGGAATAAAATGACTATTTCAGAGTCAACTAAACTTTCTCTTTGAAGAAAATGAGCCTCTTTACAAGCAGGGTCCATCATAAAATTCATGAGAGTTAGATTTGGAAGGAATTAGGTATATTAAAAGCATTTATACTTAATCCTCATGACAAATACATTCTAGGATTTGTAAGAGAAGCTTGAAAGCATGCTATTTTGTGTCTATTTAAAAAAATACATATAGTATAAATGACCAAGAAAAAAATTATTATATCATCTTTATGGAATTTAAAGATATATGATCACAACAGAATTATGTGTATATTTATTCCACAATGTTCCCACACCTAGACTCCAATTCTGAGATGAAGTTATTTTTTTTTCTATTCCTGCCAATTCACATATACTTTCAAGAGGCTTTTTTAATTTTTTAGTAAAATAAAAATAATATTTATGTAAGCCTCTGCAATTGGATTCAAAGCTAATATTCATTGAATGACAGGCATGAAATACATAACAATTTGGAATACAGTTTGGATTCGGAGAGGAAAAACGAGAGTGAATCATTCACCCAAAACCCAGCAAAGTCATCGCCTTTCTCTTTACCATGAGCATACATATCTCATTTGACCTCTTTAGTTACAATAGACATAGAGAAATGAAGGTTTTCTGAGGATTTGAATGTGGGGAGACCAGCAGAATAAAATAATAATAATACATAGATACAACACATATACACACATATAAAGGTTAGGGGTAGAACAAGATTCAAATCTAGGCTGGGAGGAGAAGAAGAAAGGAAATGGAGGAGTTTGGGCAAGAAACTTAAATCCTCTGTCATCTTCCTGCCACATATAAGATCTTAGTTTAGGTCCTTCCAGACTATTATAATAGTCCCAAATTGATGTAACTGATCACCTTATCTCTAATCTCTCTGAACTCTAATCCATCAAAGGAACAACCAGAGTTTTGGTACACATATGACACTCCTCTACTCAAGAAGATTCACACATTCTATTGCCTCTGGAATAAAATACAAGCTCCTCTTTTATATATATCCTCCTCTACGCTCTGGATCCAACCTAACTTTTCAAATTTAATTCACACAATTCCCACATTGTATGTTTAAACCAAACTAGTCTGTCTGTTGTTTAAAATACTCCACATTTTATCTCCTACCTTCATGCATTTTGTTTGTTTGTTTGTTTCTGGTTTTTTTTGTAAAGCTGGATTCCATGCTTGGAATCAATATACTCCCTTTTCACCTTTTGAAATGTCTAGTTTCCACTCAAGGCTCAAGTCCACATAAGTGCTACCTCCTTTATGATGCTTTTCCTTAACCTTCCAAATTGTGTTTTCCCTCCATCCTCCCAAAAATATATTTACTGGGAATGTATTACATGTTTTTTTTTTCTCTATATACAGGTTAGTTTGTTTTAAAAGGATATAACTTCCCTTGAGAGCAAGGGATATTTTTTTTTGTTTGTTTTTGCATCCTCAGCGCCTTGTATAAGGATTGGCAAATATTAAGTGTTCGATAAATACTTCTTAAACTGATTGTTTAATGAAATTGCAAGCAATTATAATTGCAGATACCTCTTCATACAATTTTTCCCAAGATGAAGATAGAGGAAGGAAGATATATCATAATAGAATTTTTGTCAGGGAAAAGTAGGCTTAAAAAGAATAAAACTGAATGTGAATGGTAAGAACTCACAGATAAATAAAAGAGGATGGCAGAGAGTTTCAGAAAGTAAATTCTAACGATTTGTTTTATGTATGAAACATATTTAAAACACAGATTTATACCCTTTTAAATGAGGATTTGGAGTAGAATGTTATGACTCAACTGATATTTTAAAATAGTACTCCAATCATAT
>JAQQSU010006539.1:0-13485 GCA_028627135.1 Pseudochirops cupreus | reverse complement strand
AAAATCTACCAGATAAATAAAAAATTATCCCTATTCTTAGGAGAAAAGAATAATTTGGTCAAGTAAAATCCACAACTGTCTCCCTAGGCAGGGGAATAGCATTGATATGCTAACTTTGGCTGCTTTTCTTAACCACTATTCTGGGAGTACATTCCACAAGACTTCAGTAAATTCAATTCAATGCAGTTCCTTTCAACATGCTTTTGTCTTGGACCTGAAGTTCTGCTACTTCTTCCTGATGCTCCCTCCCACCCCCTTTCCAAAGGTAAAGATTGTGAGTGCAGAAGAATACATATACAATAATGTCAGAGGATGCAATGTGTTAGCTTCATTTGTCGGTCAGTCCATAGACATTTGTTAAGTGTCTACTACATCGGCTATGCTAAGGGCTGGAGCTACTATTAAAAAAGGGGGGGGGGGAGGAACCTGTCTTTGACCTCACTATCTAATGGGAGAAAACAAACAAACAAATATGTGCAAACAAACCATATATGGAATAAATAGTAAATAATTAAGAGAGGGAAGGCACTAGAATTCAGAGATTGGGAAAGGCTTCCTGTAGAAGATATAATTTGAATTGGGATATAAAGGAAGCTAGGAAGACTATAGGCAAAGATGAGGAGGGAGAGAATTCCAGGAGTGGGGGACAGTCAGAGAAAATATCTGGAGTAGAGAGATAGAGCATTTTGTTCATGGAATAGTCAGGAAGCCAATGTCACAGATCCCAACAAAAGGAGAAAGATTGGAAAGGTAGGAGATTTGTTGGGGGGGGGGGGTTCTTGTTTTTTTAATCTATGAAAGAGGGGGTGAGGAGGGAAATGTAGGTGATTTAGAGACAGAAGATATCAATAAAAATGCATTTTTAAAAATTAAAATAATTGAAGTAGTACTACTTGATCCTCTTTCAAGGGTCAGGAGTTTGCAGATGTTACAAGGATGTCCCAAGGGACCCTATAGCAATCACATGGCAATGTGAACAAATTCCAAAGGGAAGCCTTCTGCCTTTTGTGGTCAGGGTAGACCTAATTAAGTGTAAACCTAAGGAAGCTTAAAGGATTCTTTCAGTGTTATTAACTTCATCAAATACATTAGTGACACCACTACCATTGATACCCAGAGAATTATTGTATTACTCCCACTATTCCTCAAACAAATCTAGTCCCTTTGACAAGCAAAAGCCCCTCAAATGCTTTGCCTTCCTAGACTTCTCCAGGTCAAAGGGAGATCTTCTTCCCTTAATAGACTCTGGTTTCATTGGTTTTTAGTTGGTGTCGTAGGAATGTAGATTTGGAAGTACCTATGTGGCATAGTGGTGTCCAGCACAGAATGCTGGACCTAGGGGTCAGGAAGACCTGGGTTCATTTCTGGTCTCAGTCTTTGTGTGATCCCAGGCAATTCATTTAACAACCCTCTGCCTCAGTTTCCCCATTTGTAAAATGGGAATAATAAAATAACACCTATCTCACAGTGTTGCTTGTGATGAGAAAATGTGACGATATTTGTAAAGTACTTTATGAACCTTGTAGTGTTATATAAATGCTAACTATTGGTATTACAGGAACTGGAAGGAGCCTTAGGAATCATTGCGTTTTACCCAGCCAAGAGATGAGGGAAGGTTAAGTAGGCTGTTAGGGAAAACAATGGAGACAGCATTTGTCTTGGAGTTAGAAAAAACAAGAGTTCAGATGCTGCCCTAAACACTTAGTTGTGTGACCCAGGGCAGGTTATCAACATCTGTTTACAAATTTGTAAAACAGGAATAGAAAAGCACCTTATCTGCCTTACAGAACTGTTAACACATGTTAACATATAAAGTACTTTGCAAACCTCAAAGTAATTTATAAATGCTAGTTGTCATCGTTAATAATGATAAGTGCCTTGCCCAGGTCATACAGGTTGGTTGGTTGTTGTCCTTTGTTCTTGAAGACCAAAATGACATCATTATGTTGGAGTCAAGTATAGTGTGACTGTGAGTGATCAGACCAAAACTAGCTTGGAAGACTCTACCACAGGTCGGGCACAAATAGTTCAGGAACATTTGGAGTGGAGATGTCTCTAAATTTGTGCATCTCACATTTCTTTTGAGCTACTGAAATTCTGCTTTGTTCATAGAGCACAACACCTTCTTTGATGAGGGCACACCATGCTGGGTGGTCCTGTGCCAGTGTCTCCCATGTCACAAAATCAATTCCAAAGTTCTTCAGAGAGCCCTTGAGAGTGTCCTTGTATTACTTCTTCTGACCTCTGTGTGAGTACTTGCCTTGTGTGAGTTCTCCATAAAACAGTCTTTTATGTATGTTTGGCATTCAAACAACATGGCCAGTCCATTGGAGTTTTGCTCTCTGCAATGAAGTTTGTATGCTTGGTAATTCAGCTCAAAGAAGGACCTCAGTGTCTGGTATCTTATCTTGCCAGATGATCTTCTGAATCCTCCTAAGAAAAATCATATATGTAGTAAGTATCTGAACTCCTGTCTCCCTAACTTTAAGTCCATTGACCTGTCTACTGCTCCATATTGCCTTTCCTTATTCCATGCTGCTAAAATCAGGGTACAAGGGCATGGAATTATTCAGTTAGGACTGTTCTTCCCTGATGGAGGCACTCTACATCTCTCCTCTGTGTGTCTTCTGCCTGGATGGCTCTAAAAGTTTCTTTAGGAGCTGTTTGCCATGTTTTTTAACTTAGAGACCTCATGTGGGGTATAATTTTTCTCATCTCATATTTACACTGATGAGACACTGCTCAGCTTCATCTGTGCTCAAATTCAGATGGCAGGGTAGTATCTAATAGAAGTAGATAAACTAGAGGTGAGTGAATGGGGCCAAAGGAATCACAATATTCCAAACTGACCTGCACCTCCCAGTCTTCCCAGGCATTCCATGTCTCAAGATCAGGATTCTCCCCAGTCAGAGACTAGACCCTAGGCAGACCAACTTGACCTGGCTTCACATTATTTTTTTTATTTCAGTGCATAATCCACTCTCATAAGCAGAATCTAAGCCTGTCTTTGTGCTCCCTCAGCTCACTTCTGGCATGCCTCCTAAAATGCTTGCAAAGTTGACTTAGGAACCTCTAGTTAATTCTTCCTGCTTAGCTTTGTTCTGCTTCCTCTCCCGCTGAAGTTTACTTAGAAGGACAATCACAATCACTACAGCATAATAAACTTAGAGTTAAAAAAGCCCCTCGGGGTCACCAGATCCAACCTCCTCCTCCATCCATTGGTCAATAAACATTTACTAAGGATTATCTATGTGCCAGGCACTGTGCTAAGTTTTAGGGATACAACTCTTAAAAAAAAGAATAAGCAAAAACAGTTCTCTCCCTCAGAGAGCTCATATTCTAATAGAGGAGATAACATTTGAATAATTAGATACAAATTGTATAGAGCTGCTGCAGCTGTGTGTCCTCCGTTCTTGAAAAGGATGATGACATGAGGGAGATGATCTCAGAAGGAAAAACATCAGCAGCTGATTTGAAGCAAAGGAAACTAGGAGATGGAGATGAGGAGGAAAAGCACAACCACTGTAGACATACAGAGAGAGGAGAATGGGGTATGTAAGGAACAACAAGTAGGCCAAAATGCAGACCATAAAGTGACCATGTAAAAAACACTGGAAGGACAAGAAGTAGCCAAGGTAAGAAGAGTTTTAAATGCCAATCAGAGGAGTCTCTACTTGATTCTAGAGGTAATAGAAAGCTATGGCATTTATTGAATCAGAGGTTAGAGAAAGTAATATGGTCAAATCTACTCTTGAGGAAAATCACTTTAGCAGTTGTGTGGAGGATTTACTGGAGTGGGAAGAGACCTGAGGCAGAGACCAGTTAGGCTATTAATTGTCCAGGTGAGAAGTAAAAAGAGCCTGAGCTAAAGTGGACTGCCACTTTATGAGACTATGAGAAGCAGACATGTGAAAAATATGGTGGTGGTGAAACAACGAGATATGGTAATTGACTAGATATGAGAGTTAAGTGGCAAAATGAGTTACCCAAGAGCATATAGATAGTAAGTGGCAGAACCCAGATTTGAACCCAAATTCTATTCATCCAAATCCAACACTCTTTCTACTGTACCACAACAAACTTCCATTTATCCCAGTTCGTCTTCATACTCAGGGTGATCTTGATCCCACAGGACTCTAAAGGAAGAGACAGACAAGATCCAATGCCAACAGAAATCATGAGTCTGTGGCTCTCTGTTCTAAGAATGCAATGTAAGAAGCTTCCTTCCAGGAGTATGCTGGAGCCAACTCAAACTGACTCACAGAGTCAGTTGTTCTGGATACTGGCAAAGGCTACAAATTGGCACTTGACCTATTGGTTGTTTTGGGTTTGTTTTTTTTAATCTAGGCTTCAGAAAATGATGGGAAAATGCTAATAATGCAGATTTAGCTTAAAAGTGTGTTGCATGTAATTTTTTCCCAGAGAGCTGGTTATTAGACATTTACTAACATACCCCTGCCTCATAGACTTCATCTGTCTGAATCTATTCTCACTTGACAATTATTTTTTATTTCAGAAACTTCACTTCTACTAATACTATTTGTCTTGGATCATTAACTCTTCTTAATGATTTTAGCCAAGTGTTAAAGAAAATTAAGGATTCTTAGAGGGAGAGGGAGAAGGGAGTGCATTACAATGAGAAGGCCACTTTGGCTATATTGAAGAGTACCTGAAAGGAAAAAATGTACAATAAGCCTGGAAAGGTGGTTCGGAATAAAGTTGTGAAAGGTTTTAAATGCCCAAAAGAAGAGCTTACACTTAATTCTAGAGTCAATGAGGAGTCCCTGGAATGCTCTGACCTCCCTGGCTTTAAGTCACAACTAAAATCCCACCTCCTAGAAGAAGCCTTCTTCAATCTCTCTTGATTCCGATGTCTTCCTTCTGTTAATTATTTCCTATTTACCCTGTACATGGCTTATTTTGCATGTATTTGTTTGCATCTCATTTGCCCCTTTAGGTTGTAAGATCTCTGAGGTCAGGAATTGTCTTTTGCCTTTTTTTTGTATCCTCAGGCTTCGCACAGTGCCTGCTGCAGAGTAGGGGCTTAATAAATATTTATTGAATTGAATTATCGAGCAGAGGAGTGACATGATTGGAACTATGGTTTAGCATACTTAATAACAATGATAATATTGCTGTTTAGTCACTTTCAGTCATGTCCCTATTTGTAGTTTTATTGGCAAAGATACTGGAGTGATTTGCCATTTCCTTCTCCAGCTCATTTTATAGATAAGGAAACTGAGGCAAATAGGGTTGAATGACTTGCCCAGGGTTGTAAAGCTAGTAAGTATCTGAGGCCAGATCTGAACTCAGAAATGTGAGTCTTTCTGACTTCAGGACTGGCATCTTGGCCACTGTGCCACTTAACACCCAATAATAATAGTAATGATAATAAATATATTTTAATATAACAATCATTAATTTGTCAGGGATGCAAAGGACAGATTGGAGAAGGGAGAAACTTAAGGCAAGGAGACCAAATACTGGCCTGCTGAAATAGTTCAAGCAAGAGGTGATAAGGGTCTGAACTAGGGTGCTAGTCACGTGAGCAGAAGAAAGGGGAAGAATAGAAGAAATGTGGAGATCAATATAACTTGATGACTGATTGGATATGAATGGTAAAGGGAGAGAGAGAAGAGTCAAAGATGATGCCAAGGATACAAACCTACATGACTAGAAGGATGGTGGGGCCCATATTTCAGAAAGGAAAGTTCAGAAAAGGGGTGGGTTTCAGAATGATGATAACAGGAAAAAGTATATCACTCATGGGATAGTGTTGGGAAGATGCCCTTGTGTCTATTCTGGGGTTTGTAAAGAAAATTCTCATTTGGGGTTACCATGTACTGTCCTAGACTCCAGTTCACTTGTCTTTGGAGACACAGACAGTTTTACATTATTCAGTTCTCAAGATCGGTGACTTCTGGCTGAACAGCTTCATTCCCTGCTGTTATGGAACTGAGTTTTTATAGTTCTCCTGGAGGCCATGGCAACACCTAACCAATCCTTTCCAAAATTATATTGACATAGCTCATGCCAAGTTTGTGTAATATCCTTATTAGGGAAATGCCAGTTTCTTAACTGAACAAACTCCCAGTGATAGATCCCAGTCACTCAAGGGTGTTGGGGAAATGTCTGGATGGAATTGGTCCATGGACCAAATTAGATGTTTGAAACACAAAAACAACACTGTTCGCATAGGAATGCATACAGCATGGGTCAGGTGTATCCAAGTGTACCAGCATACCCTAGGCAAACATTACATTCTATTGAGTCTTCCATGGGTGTATAGATAATCCTATGTATATGTCATGAATGTTGAGTATGTTGAAAATTCATTTAGTTCATCTACTCAATTCACAAACCTCCTGTAGGACTTTTCTAAGGTTAAACCAGCATGTCTAATTATGGCTCAACAGACACAGCCCTGGAGTCTCCTGATGAGTGTTTTTGATTCCGCATTTGCCTACAGGAAACAGCAAAATGTTGAGCTCCTTGCCCCACCAGATCCTAAATTATGTTGTGTCACCTCCAGTGGAAGCAATAAATAATTTACCATTATTACTATATCTCAATATATAATAGCTGACATTCCAATAATACTTCTCTCATGCAATATGTTAACTGAACTTCACAACAATCAAACAAGGCTAATGCTACAGGTATTATTATCCCCATTTTACACACTAGAAAGCTGAGACTCGAATAAATTAAATGAATTGCCATTGATCATATGGCTAGTGAATGTCAGAGGCAGGATTAGAACAAAGCTTGTATCCTGTCTATGATGCCAGCCACACTATTAGAAAACCTCCCAAACCCACTTCTTTAGGCTGATCAAATTGCATAGCCTTGAATTTTGTATAGAGAGGTTGGGCAGCAGAAAAATGGCCTGAAATATTCCAGCTGTTCAAGAGTCATCAATGTGAATTATTACAGCCAATAAAGGATTTTTTTTTAAAATGGGAAATCACTCTCTCATTCCAGAAGTCATTCATCACATTTTTGGGGGACCGCACTATACACAGACATCCAAGAAGTTTTCATATTAGCTAAAAGCTTTATCTGGTGGCATAGAAGTGATTTTTTTTAAGCCAAAAATTAGTTTAATTTTTTTCAGAGAACAAAAAAATCTATTTTATCTCTCTCCCACCTTCCTCCACCCCCATTGAAAAAGAGCAATTCATGTGACAAAGACCAGCTGGTTGAAGATGACTACAAGCTTTATATGAATCAACAGTGTTACTTCATTCCTAAAAAAAAAAACTAACGTAATCTTAGACTATGCTACTAGAAATAGAGAGTCCAAAGCAATTCTGGGGACGGCTTCAAGTTCAGCTGGTGTTTGTGCTTGAACCATGTCCTATAACTGGTTAAACTAAGATTTATTTCTTTTGTGAATTGAATAAAGGTAGCCCACTCCTTCCCAGTGTTACATGCATGCTGATTTCAGTCAAAGTAACAGCACCACATTCTGCCCCAATACAACACATCTAGAGTATTGTGTTCAGTTCTGGGTGGCACAATTTACAAATGAGAGTAGATAGATAGACAGACACAGAAAGGCAGAGATAAAAGCAAAGGTAGATATACATGACAGAGATACAGATATAGAATATAGGTATAGAGTTAGATATAAATGAGATGATATAGATAATCCAATCTGTATATTATAGAAAGATATAGATAGAGAGAAATGATTTGATGAGATATAGTGAGAGAGAGGGGGAAGGAGAAAGAAAGAGGGGGCAGGGGTAGAAGGAGGGAGAGAGAGAGAGAGAGAGAGAAAGAGAGAGAGAGAGAGAGAAAATCAGGAAGGGACTTTTCATTGACAATCCAGGAAGGGAAAGATTTAAGAGGAATTTTATTCCTGTCTTCAAACATGTGTATGTTTGTTACATGAAGAGGGAGGTGAATTTGTCTTTATTTCTACAAAGGACAAAACTAGAACCACTGGATGGAAGCAAAATTTTTAAACAAGATAATTTAGTTCAATCCTCTCCTTTTACAAATAAAAGGAGGAACTTCCTAACATCTAATGATAAAACTGGCTGCCATGCCTACGTGCCTTTGCCACTTTTAGCAAGTTTGCCTTTACAGGTAATGTCCAAGAAGTTAAATGACCAACTAGCAATTCAGGGCAGTGTGATGTAGTGGAAAGAACTTTAGAGTTGGTGTCAGTAGCCATGCATTTGAATCCCGGCTCTGACAATTCAGGGGGGCTCTGGAACCACTTTGTGTGAACTGATGGTTAAATTTTCAGTGTAAGCATCTACACATCAGAAATTGGCAAATGCTATGAATCAGGATTTGATTGATTATTTTGTCGATTGTCTTCACTTAAAGCAGTGGTTCTCAACCTTCCTAATGCTGCAACCCTTTAATACAGTTCCTCATGTTGTGGTGACCCTCAACCATAAAATTATTTTCGTTGTTACTTCATAACTGTAATTTTGCTACTGTTGTGAATCGTAATATAAATATCTGATAAGGCAGGGTGTATTTAAATTGAACATAACCCACAGGTTGAGAACAGCTGACTTAAAGTGATGGAGAAAATTTAAAGATGACGTAGATTTTTTTCCCCCAGAGAACCTATAAACATTTACCAGCACACCCATGCAACGCCCACCTATTGTGTGACAATAGACAAATCACTTCACCTTTCTGAGTTTCATCATCTGAAAAATGATAATTACAATATTTATGTAGGAGGAGGTGCCCCAGTGGGGGGGAGGGAAGGGAGAAGAGGGGAGAGGGGAGAGGGGGAGGGGAGCAAACGTCTGCCTAGGCTAAAAGGCAGAGACATTAAAATGTACAGGGAAAAGCCTTCAGATGCAAAATAGACTCCAGAAAGGGAAGAGGCTTGAATAGCTCAATTGCATATGAAGAGGCCAGTGAGACAACGAAGTTGCCTCAGGGGCAAAGACTGAATTCATTTGTGCCAAGCCACTTATCTACATAAGATTCCCAAAGGAATAAAGAACAAACTGAATAAGTTGAAACTAATTACCCTAAGGCAAGGTGGAGTGACTTACCAGGGAAAACGGAGTTTTAAACCAAACAGGACTATCTAATAGTAGAAATAAGGTCTGCCTGTCTGTGTCTGGCAGATGTCCAGTTGCCCCAATCTAACAGCAGCCAAACCTGGTGAAGAGCAACACAGCTACCAAGTGACCTGAATGACCCATCCAGACAATGTATTAGCCCAACCAATCAAGACAACCTCGTGGAAGCAAAGCAAAACTGACCTCCCTGTCTCTTAGGAACAACATGCCCTATAAAAAACCAGCCTAAATTGAACAACGGAGAGACTTATCCCTTACCAATATCACAATTCATGAGATCCCTCTGGAGAAAGGACACCAGAGCTCCATACTTTTGAAATGATGAGTTACCCTTATCCTCACATTCCCTACACCACTACCATTGTAAATTAAGTTTAAGACCACTCCCCTCTCCACCCCTGCTCTCATATTTGTGGATTGTTTCCTCTGGTATTGGGGGAAATGCTTTGTAAACTACCATCCTTTCTAATCAATAGAAAAAGAGATCTTATCTTCCTATCTGTATGTAAATGTTTAATAAATGCTTCATCATTCAGGTAAATGCTTTTCCCAAAGAATTAACTGAGTCTGCTGACTGATTGTTAGGGGGATCACACCAGTGGAGGTTCATGAGCTAGCATGAGAAAGATAGCCACCTGCAGCATTACCCCTAGAATCTTGCAAATAGTAGTAGCCACTCTCCCAGGCAATCAACGTACTGGCTTGTACCTTCCAGTACTAGTTGAGTGAGTAAGTCTAGAGCAGCGGTTCTCAACCTGCGGGTTATGTTCAATTTGTAACAATGAAAATACATCCTGCTTATCAGATAGATTCATAACAGTAACAAAATTACAGTTATGAAGTAGCAACGAAAATAATTTTATGGTTGGGAGTCACCACAACATGAGGAACTGTATTAAAGGGTTGCGGCATTAGGAAGGTTGAGAACCACTGGTCTAGAGGAAGCACTGCATTAGTATAGCCTGCTTCACCAAGTTGTAAAAGAAGAAAAACCTTGAAGTGCTAAAGAAATGTGAGTTGTAACAACTCATTGATAACAAGCAAATGAATAGTATAGGAATGAGTTATGATTAAGTGCCAGAGTGATCTGGAAATGTTTTCTTTTTCCTTTCTTTCTCTCTTTTTTTTTTTTTTTGCATTATGGAAGGGAAAGGTAGGGCAATTGGGGCTAAGTGACTTACTCAAGGTCACATGGCTAGTAAGCGTTTCGTGTCTGAGGCCACACTTGAACTCAGTTCCTCCTGACTCCAGGTGCTCTATTCACTGCGCCACCTAGCCGCCCCTGGAAATGTTTTCTGAAGGAGACAGAATAGAGCTGGAGCTTGAGGGATGGATAGGATTTGGATAAAAGAGAAAAGAATGAGGAGGTTACATAGGAGGGTCCCTGGATGAAATTCTGGAAAGCCTCAAGCCTCAGTGTTGTATGTTACCTCAGAACTGGACTTGGTCAAAAAATGCAACTGTCTAGGAAAGGAGGAAGAAACAGGTTTTAAGCATCTGATTACTTCCACTGTATTCTCTACAGCCTAAAGTCAAAGAAATTTTGGTTTTTCTCCTATTTTGGTATGTTACTTATTTGGATTTCTGATATCAAAAGTACAAATTCAATTTGCCTTTGAATTCAAAAGGTTCTATTAGGAATTCAAAAAGGTATGTATACATGTATATATATGTATATCATGTATTTTGTATTACATATTACCTGTAGCATCCCCTCAGTGAGGAGCTCCAGGGGAGTGGCTAGCCTAGTAATCACTGGGTCTGCACTCCTAAAATTATAGTTTAAGAGCCTCTACTGATTAATTCACCTTCAATAGTTAGCCTGTTGACTTAGTTAACTCAAAGCAAAGGCATTTACTGAAATGGCATAGCATGAGCTATAAAAACAAAACATTCAGTCATAAACCTGAGACATACTCTCCCACAAATACACCCAAGTGGGAAGAGTGAGAATGCACATAGAGTACAATAGCCAAAAAACACACATATAGGGAGCAAACATGGTCAAGATAACTCAAAATTCTAGTACTGCAGCCCCTGATGTCTTTTCTCTTCTTGTGAGTTCCTTTTTTGCTGCTCCACCTGGGCACAGTGAAGACTTTCCTGGACAGGTCACTCAACTGGGCTCCCTGAGTCTGCTCCATTCCATAACTCAATTCCACATCCAGTCATCTCTGAATTCTCCAGACCTGCCCTCTTCTGGGCACAGTATCTACTAAATGGAGTTGCTCAAATACCCTCTCGACTCCCTCAGCCCCCTGAAAGAAGCATAAGAGATTAGAATGAAATTATTTCTTCCAAAGAGCTGGGTTCTTCTTCCATAGCTAACTCTCTTCTAAACCCTCAGAAATGGCTCTTTAGGCTGTTTCTGCAGAGCTAAAGAGCTTGCTTTTTAAAGACTACCAAAGGAATCTCAAGGAGATCAAAGACAGAGAGGAAAGACTTATATTTAGGTCCATGAGAAATGATGAAAGGAACATATTCAGAAAAATGTGGAAGATGTACAAAATTACACAGAATGAAGTGAGAATTACCAGGAAAACAATTTATACAATGACTATAATATTATTGAGGAAAACAACTTTGAAATGTTTAAGAATCTTAATCAATGCAACGACCCATCAAAAATCCGGAAAATTGTTGATAAAGCATGCTTTCTTACCTCTTGACAGAAAGGTGATGCATTGTAGGTGCATGATGAGATATACATTTTCTGACACAACCAAGGTGTGAATTTGCTTTGCTTCTTGCAAGAGGTATTTATTTGTGGGTGGAAAGAGAGTTGTGGGGAGAAAGGGAGGTGTAATAGTCATGCAAATAAAAAGAAGACCTAAGTGTCAGTAAAACATTTTTAATTATACAGAAGAGAACAGAAGAAACTTTAGAAGGGGCCATAAACTCATAGGGAAGTGTTGGTTCTGTTGTGTTAAAGTAAATAATATGCTTCAAAAAACAAGCTATACAATACAGTAGAGATCAAAGGAAAAGGGTCCATGAGTACAAAAGTATTTAGATTATCTCCTTTTTCACGGCAAAGCACTAGGAACAAATAGGGTCCCCATCAATTGGGAAATGGCTGAACAAATCATGGTATATGAACGTGGCGGAACGCTATCGTATTAAGAAACTTCGAAAAGGAACCGTCTCAGAGACACCTGGAAAGACTTGTGTAGATGGATGCAGATCAAAGTGAGCAGAGGGGGAACAATTTATACAATAGTAACAACATAAAGATTAACAACTTTGAAACTTTGAGAACAATATTAAGAATTCTGATCAATGCAATGACCAGCCATGATTACAGAAGCCTAATGATGAAACATGCTACTCACTTCCAGATAAGTGAGTTGCAGTATCTAGAAAATATTTTTATACTTGATCAATAATGTTGAAACAGTTAACCAAAAAAAACAATTTGGGCAGGGGGGGAGGGGGACGGCAAGTTCTGGGACACAAGGTTAAGTACATGTACTAAATATGCCCTAACCAAAGCAGACCCTAGCAAGACTCTCATGTTCCATGTTATGGGTGCTGTGACACTCAATATGGCCTGAGTTAGGATTAACGTTTTTATCTGCTAGGTAACATTTTTTTCTATTGATTTGGAGTTTATAGTCTATTAAACTGTAAGAATTTTTTTCACATGAATGACCATCTCTTTCTCATCTTGTACTCATGATGTTGATTTTGAAATATATATGTGTGTGTGTGTGTGTGTGTGTGTATGTGTATATAATGTGTGTGTGTATATTGCTTTTATATCACTTTCTTTTCAAAATACATCCCTCTTTACCCTCTACCCTGTGGGCCATCCACTATGATTAATAATAATAATAAAAACAAGGGAAAAAATCAGTTCATCAAAACCAACAAAGCATTAACCAACTTTGGCAGTACATACAAAACTCCATACCCATAGTCCTCTAACTTTGAGAACAAGGAGAGCAAAAGGCATATTTTCTCAACTCATGAAGTTGATTTTTTTGAACCCAGATAGGATTCTAGGTCTCCCTCTATTAAATTCAACCTTTATTTTATTTATTATTCAACCCGTTATTCTAGCCTGTCAATATATTTTTGTCATCTGATTCTGTTATCTAATATTTTAAATCTATCCCTTCCAGTTTTGCATCAGCTAGAAATTTTATGAGTATGCTATTTCTGCCTATATCTAAAACATTGATTAAAAATGTTAAACATGGAACACTCCTGTCCTATATAAGAAATGAGGAGCTATTTTATTTTAGAAAAACATGGAAAAACTTGCTTGAAATAACAAAGAGTGAAATGAGCATAACCAAGAAAATGTAATAATACAGTAATAATATTGTTCATAGAACTATTATGAAGGACTAAGTTATTTTGAGTATTATAAGTACTCAAATTAACTATAAAGGACCTATGAAAGAGGATGCTATTT
>JAQQSU010006538.1:0-13485 GCA_028627135.1 Pseudochirops cupreus | reverse complement strand
TGTGCGTGTGTGTTAGGACAGAAATAATTTTCAGGTGTATTGGAGTGTGTGTATGTGTCTGTGTGTATGTGTGTCTGTGTGTGTTTGTGTGTGGTGCTGGGAGGATTATTTTGTATCTAATATTATTAAATGAATATCGGTTTCATAAACACCTTTTCAAAACACTAATTGTATCTGTTCCCTAATTTTTAGTTTAAGGACACTGATGGGAGCATATCATTTATGTTATTAAGAGTGCAAACCCACAGGATTACTCCTGAACCTTTTTAGCTTAGTTGCCACCCTCTGAGAAAATAAATTAGAACAGATGCTACAAAACGTAAGACACAGATGTGAGGGATTTTATAGCAATAAAATTGACAAGACTTGACAATTGACTGATTAATGAGAGGTGAAGAAAAGGGAGGCATCAAAGGTGAGCCAAGAGTTTCAAACGTGAGTGATTAAGAGAACAGTGGGGATTTACATTGTTTAAAAAAAAAAAGCAAGGTGATTAATCACCTATTGTGTGCATGGTCTGATTCTACTGCAGAAATAAGACAATTATTTAATTAAATATCAACTTTCAAGCTAAAATAATACTTTCTGCAGGAGGCCTGTCCTAGTCATCCCAGCAGCAAGAACTTCCCCTTCCAAAGTTATCTTTCCGGTATTCTGTGGGTATCTTATACGTAAGATTAATGTGGCCTCATTAGAATGTAAGATCCTTTAGCGCAAGGACAATTTTAACCTCTCTTTGTATCATAGGACCTGGAACAAAATAAGTCATCATAAAAGTTAATTGACTGATACCATAAAGTCCAATGTGGAGATTTATTTTAGTTATAACTGTACAATTTGGTTATTACTGCATTGATAGTCTAGTATAAAAATCCAAGCCAATAATTCAGCAACTTCAATTCAATCCAGCCATATTAATAGAAACCAAGATAAAATTCAAACTTTTTAATGCAATTCAAAAAGCATTTATTAGAAAGCAGTGAACAGGTGAAACAGTTATAATGAATGTCTTGATAAAAGTCTCATTTTCCAAATATATATGGAACCAAGCCAAATTTATTAAAATTAATCATTTCCAAATTAATAAATAATTAAAGTATGTGAACAGTTTTCAGAAGAAATCATAGCTATCAATAGTCACATTTAAAAAAGTGTTCTAAATCAATATTGATTATAGAAATGCAAATTAAAATAACTCTGAGGTACCAGCTTGAACCTATCATAAGGGCTAATATGTAAAAAGGGAGGGCATGTAAAGGGCAATGAAAAGGGGGAATGCAAAGGAAAATGAAAAGGGGATATGTAAAGATTGGTATACTAATGCATTGTTGGTGGAGTTGTGAACTAATCCAACCATTTTGAATAACAATGTGAAATCATACCCAAAGATCTATGAAAGAGTGAGCCTTTCACTCCACAATACCACTACTAGGCCAGTATCCCAAAGAGATGAAAGAAAAGAGAAAATGACCTATTTGTATAAAAATATTTATCACAGGTTTCTGTTTTGTTTTGGCAAAGAATTAGAAATCAAGGGGATACTCATTAATTGGGGAATAACCAAACAAGTCATGGTATATAATTTTGATAGAATACTATTGTGCTATAAAGAAATGATAAGCAGCATTGTTTCAGGGAAAAAAAGTGAGAAGACTTATATGAACTCATGCAAAATGAAACAAGCAGAACCAGAACATTATACAAAGTAATAGCATTATTGTAGGCATGTGATGAACTGTGAAAGACTTGGCTACTCTGATCAAGACAACCATCTAACACAATTTCAAAGGACCCATAATGGAAAATGTTATCCACTTCCAAAACAAATATTTATGACCCTGAATGCAGAATGAAGCATCATTTCATTAAAACATACTTTTTAAACTCTCCTGTTTCTTTCTCTTTTTTTTTTTTTGGTAATATGGCTAATATGATTTTTTTTGCATGACTTCACATCTACAACTGATAACATATTGCTTGCCTTTTCACTGAGCGGGGGAGGATTTGGAAAGAGATAGAAAATTCAGAACTCTAAACTTGAAGAAAAGAATGTTAAAAATAAATACATAACGAATTAAATCCCAATGGACCTAATGACACTCACAAGAAAGAGATGTTTCCCTCAAGTAGTTTGTATTCTACTACGTTATTATGGAAGTAATATTTAAAGAAATAAATCTAATGGATGTAAAGGTAATGGAAGCACTAGAATAAATCATTTTAATTACATGCTTTTCAAAATTGGAAAGAATTTTTTGAGGGCCCAAAAACATGCCAATGCCAACAATCTAGAATCCATTCCCTAATGGTCCTAGCTACGTATGAGTTCATGCTTGGAGATTGTTGCTGGTATATTTGTCTAATAATTTGTATCACATATTTTCTCCATATGAATGGACTTTGTTTCAAAGCAAATCTGTAGTTGATAAATGGAAATGATGTTTTCTCAGATAAGTAATACAGTGGAAACACTTGATCATGCTGAGTTATTCAAGATCTGTTTCTAAGTAATGCTGTAACGGGGAAATTAATGTTGCCAGGAAAATTAAATGAGGATAGACATGATCAATATATAAGGGGCAATGAGTCAATTGATATCCTATTAATTTGTCTTCACCACTGGAGCACAGAAGCCCTGATCTCACATTCAACCAGAGGCCTCTACTGTTATCTTAAAGTCGTGCATCAATCTCTATAGAAGCTCACAGAGAGTATCTATGAAACTTTCTAAATCCATCTTCTTACATGTTTCAGCTTTTAGAGAAAGAATACTAGTGCCTCCATTATTATACTGAGGCTCTGGGTCTGTTTCTGTAACATAAATCAAACATATAAGAAAAGACAATATAAGCTTTATACTTTATTTTTATCCCATCCCCCACATAGGTAATTGAACATATGAATAAAGTGTTACTGGTCTTTCAGGGAAAACCACCACTCAATCATAAGAAATAATGGCTTGCTTACATTGTGTTTGGTAAAAGGATAGCCTCAAAAGTAACTTATTTTCTGTCAAACAAAACTTCCTGTCAATATTAATATTCCCTTTGGTATATCAAGTTAGTAACAGCAGCAGCTTTTCTCGGTACATTCAGATATGGGAGCTATATCCAGGGAGCAGAGATAAAGGATAATACCCAAAATCCAAAGTAGACTAGATGAAAGTCTCCATTATAGGTGTTAGGCCCCTTTCTGCTCCAGCCTGGAATTTCCAACTTTACTGTATATACCAGTACTGTCAAACTCAAATGAAAATGGGAGTCACTAAAGCACATGTAAAGAGACCCTCAGGTACATGTTGACTTTGAAAAGCACATAAAATTAATATTATGTATGTTTTGTTCTGTTTTTATTTGTTTTCTTTTTAATAATATTTATTCCTCAATCATACTCTGTTTTAGGGTGAGGCTGCTGAATTGGACACTAATTTTAGAACCCCATGAAGTTTATACTATTCATAGTAATGAGATAATTTTCAAAGTCATACTATTTTGTTTTCTAGGGCTAGGAACAAATGAATTCACCTAAGTGATTAAGTTATCTATCTTTGTCTTGTTACATATGTACATATTCAGAGGGTAAATGAATGAAGATTGTTGTCTTTACATCAGATTATCATGTAAAGAAGTAGAATGTCCTCCCTGAATTGTTAATGTGGACTCTTAAAATAAAACAAAACAAAAAGATTAAAACTCCCACTTGCCACAGATCAATCACAAAAAGTAATTCTTCAGGAAGACATGTAAAAACTTATCAATGAGAGAAAATAGTATTCTCTGTGCCCCTTTTTATCATTATTTTTTCTACATTTGAGATACATATTTGAATAAAAAATTCCTCTATATGGATTTTGGATGACAAAGTTTATTTGCAAAATTCAAATACAAGTGTCTGTGCTTTACTCATATGAACTTTGCTATATAACACTTTAAGATTTGCATGGCACTTTGTATATATTAGTGTCTCATAGATAATATAGATAGATGCTATTTTTATCCCCATTTAACAGGCAAGGAAACTGAGGCCAAGAGAAATTAAATTATTTTCCTGGGGACACAAAGTTTGTCAGGGTCTGAAGTAGGACTTTATCCACTATACCTTATTCTCTCATTTAATTATCAAGAAAAATAATTTGAAGTAAAGAAAAGGGAATGGAAAAAGGGGTCAAGTCAGTGCAAGTAAGCACTTCATAGATCAAACTATAGAGCATATTGACAAACTACGTTCTAGGCATTTTGTAGCTATTTCAGTGCAAACAATCTTGTATCCTTCTGTGTGTTTCCTTCTATTTATATCTCTGTTCTCTATACTCTCTGTCTCTTTGTCTCTCTGTCTTTGACTTCTTTAGTTCTCTGTCTAACACACAGACATGTGCATGCACATACACACACACACAGTAGCAGCAGATCCTTTTACCTCTCATTCCATCATGTTTATGGAAGCAAAATCTAGCTCAAATGAATTTGGTAAAGACAAAGAATAATGTCAAGCTTGGTGGAGTAATAAGAAAGAAAATGTGAGCTTCCACAATAACAACATATCAGAGGAGACATGATAGTTCTCTTCAAGCATTTGTGGTGCTGCCATATTAAGGAGGAATTAGCTTTAGCCTTCTTGGTCTCAAAGGGCATAATTTATGCCCCATGAACAAAGGGTACAGTTTTCAGAGAAACAACCTTTGGTTCAATATCCTGAAAAATCTTCCTAGCAATTAGAGTCATCCCAAAGTGCAATGGCCTAGTTGTAAAGGACATCTGTTCCATGTCCTTGGAGGTCCTCAAATAGTGGCTAAATGGCAACTTATGTGTTATGTTGGAAAACTGATTCCTTTTGTATATTGATTGGATTATATGGGCACTGAATTGCAGTCTCTTCCAGCTCTCAAATTCTTTGACCACCCAAAGACTTAAAATCATAGGATCAATGGGAAGCTGGAAGCATCTCTAGAGATTATTGAATCCAACACTTTGATTTCATAGGCAAGGAAAATGAGAATAGAGCTTAAGTAACTTACCGAAGGTCAGCTGGTAAGTGTCTGGACCCAGTTTTCTTGACTACAAATCCAATGATCTATCCATTACTTCAGGTGTGTAAATGGGGAAAAAAAAAACCAACCCCGGTTACGCCTTCATTTTTTTTTTTAAAGACAAATACCTTAAGGGCATTTTTGTTAGTGAGTTAGAAATTTTGAAATGCCAACTTTGCCCACTGCATAAATCTAGTCTTCTAGTTCTCCCAACAGGGTGCAGAACTCCATGGTGAATAGTTCAACTACCTTGAATCATAGGCTTAGAGGAAATATCCTCATGATCCACACCCTAATAATATTATATGTGATCTACAGAAATCTAACCTTTCTTAGCTTCAATATAGATTAACCCTATATGAAATTCCAACATACAGGAGGCAATATGCAAGGTTTATGTGATCCCACAAGCATAACAAGTGTATAGTTCTATACATAATAACTT
Organism: Pseudochirops cupreus; assembly: GCA_028627135.1. Taxonomy (NCBI): domain Eukaryota; kingdom Metazoa; phylum Chordata; class Mammalia; order Diprotodontia; family Pseudocheiridae; genus Pseudochirops; species Pseudochirops cupreus. Next base: position 8,014 of record JAQQSU010006538.1, on the reverse strand, counting down.
GAGAGTCCCTTAAAGAGCCTAATGACAATTAAACAGCTTTCCGCTTGTACTTATTTTGATATGGAAGGATTTAGAAACTCTCCTTTTGGGGAATTTCTAGAAGGTTGCTATTAAAATGCTCATGCTACTGGAAAAACAGGAAAGTTGGGAGAGGATGTGGTTGTTGTCCTATGAATATATTAAGACTTATTAAGTATGACCATGAATTAGGATTCCAGATTTAATAGCATCACATTGAAATATCAAAGAGTGCTGTCCTTGGGGGATGTCATAGAACAAACAAGTTTGTCTAGTAGTTTGAGGAGTATACCAGGAACACTAATTGCTACTCAAGATTCAGGAGAAGTGTTATAATGAATGGTGAAAAAGAAGAAATGGGAATAACATGAGATGGGGGAGGTCAAATATAAATGAAATTGTCAGACCCTGCAGTTTCTAAAAATATACATGTTGACTGCTAAACCATTTTAACTAAAGTTTGCTTTCTCTAATATTTATTATATCTCTCCTGGTATTCTACTCAATGACCTGCCACACCAGTAAGTGATCATCCTCATGTTGGCCTTTAAAATCCTGAGGTTTTCACAAGTTTCAGTAACCTCTCTACATGAAGATGGTTTTTTTTTCTGTTCTTTTCAATTGTTGGTTTTCTTTCCCTCCATAAATTTTATTGTATTTACTTATATGAATACTTGGCACTTCACCACCATTATTAACAGCACCAGCAATAGAATATGAGAAGAGAGACTATCTCATCTTTGTCATTATATCATCATCATATAGCCTAGCACTTTCAACACAGTAACAGTTTGATAAACATTTCTTGAGTTGAGTCAAAACGGTTAATGGATATAGGTCTTTAGGCATAGTGTTTAGGTGTTCCTTTCTCATTCTTACAGAATTGTCCAGATTGTTTCTCTTCAGACAAATGAATATATTCCATGAAAATTTTAAGGCAATAGAAAATATCAAAATTTTTTATCAAAATGGATCTAATTTATAATTGCAACAAATAATATATTAAATATGTAATATTTATAAGCATATACACATAATATATAATATTTATATACATATGTATATATTATAAATAAGTATTACTGGTAGCATTTTCTTCAATTGATTAGTATATTTTCAGCATGATTATATTGAAAGGACACAAGGTTTATGAGTCAAAAGTGTGTATCAAATGTACATATTCAGTACAATAGCTTACCTCCTTAAAATAAAAGAATTTCAGATCTAGGTCAAATGTAAAGGATTTCTATCTCTTTCCTCTTGGAATATAATGTATGACTAAATTGCTTCTAAAACAATGTTCTTTTCTACTTGAAATCTCATGTCATTCTCTAGTGAGAAAAAAAATCTAAAAAATAAAAAGTTATAATATTTTTCTTCATAGGCAAACAAGGGTTAACTATCTATTCCCCATCTGACCACCCTAGCCCTGTCTCAGGGAACTCCCACTAATAAAATCAAAAACCTAAAATGAGACAAAGAGAGTAGGATTTCCTTCCCAGTCACCAGAAACTTGAATGCAAGGTCAGAAACGTGCCTAGATATTGGATAAAATAAGCAAAATCTTCTTTTCTGGGCTTGGTTTGTTGTTGTGTTTTGGTTTGTTTAATTTATTTCCTCTGCTTCAGTAGAAGTAAGCTAGCTATGGCCAAAAATCTAAATGAGAAAATACTGGCTATCCAAATTCCCACATTCACCAAGAGATCCTCCTAAGTCTGTGCCGTATGCTACAGTGGGGAACCAAGACCTAGAATCAAAGTGGCTGAGTTGTTCCTGTAGTTACTGGACAAACTGAATGCCATGAATCAAATATAAGTAACAAATTTTCCTGCAAATTTCTTACTTCCTTTGCTATTTGCACACAAAGTACCACAGAGGGGGAGAACGATGAACTGCACATTTGTTGAACACTTTGTGTAAGAGCATCCCTATATAGTGTTGATGTGTAGCCTAGATCTTGCATGAGCTAAGAGCATACAGCCTGTGCAAAAATTAAGTAAATGGAAACCAAGCATGTTCCTGAAGGGGGCCAGTGTCATCATGTTAAGGTTGCCAGGCCAGAGTTCAGTGAAATGTAGAAAATTGGGGAAGGAGATGGGCTTTTCACAAGGCAGGCGATCGGTGATGTTTTGATTGTATAAATCTGTTCTAGCCATGACTATTAGAATAATGAAATGGTCACTAGTATACAGGTGGAGGATATAAGGTTGCTCATTCTCTGAGAGCCACAGAGAGTTTTAAATGTTTCCAGAACTTGTCCTGAGCAAAATAAAGTATATAACCAAATAACAGAGTAAATGTGTATCTTAGAATGTATAGATTGGTCCTTTTTGGTGAATAGAGAATCAAATAAAGGTTGTGGAATAATATCAGTGAATTATATATGTATATTGTTCAGTCATTTCAGTTGTATATAACTCTTATTTGGGGCTTTCTTGGAAAGATAGTAGAATGATTTTCCATTTCCTTTTCCAGCACATTTTACACATGAGAAACTTAGACAAACAGGGCAGAGTGACTTACCCAGGATCACAGAACTAGTAAATGTCTGAGGTCAGATTAGAACTTCCTGACATCAGGTCAAGCACTATCTACTGTGCCCCCTAGTCATATAAATATAGATATGTAGATATAGATAGATATAGATATATTGATATATATATATATTTGATATATACATTGCATATAGATAGATACAGTTAGATAGAGAAATAGATGTAGATGGATATGGATGTATAAGTAATACATATGTACATATAAACATACATATGTACACACACGTATATATGCTTAGTTTTGCTCTGAGTGTCTATACACATACACATATGTGTATGTGCAAATATACATGTATGTATGTAGGTGTGAATATAAACATAAGTATGCATACATGCATTGAATGTCTGTGTCAAATTTGAAAGCCCCCAAATTTTCAAAAAAACATTATTTAAAAAAATTAATTCTCATGATTGATAACTGCTTCTTCTGTAATACGATATCCAGAAAACTTCTAACTTTGCCGCATTTTACTCCCTCCTTATGGTGGCCCCCCTCCTCTATAATATATTAATAAATCTCCTTGCTTTGCTACTTATACTTTATCTCCTTTCCCAGTTCCGGAGCCATATAATCAACTCTGCCACTGTTCCCAGATTGGTTGTATCAAACTACCCCACTATGGCCTTTCTCATTAGCCATGTACTTCCTAGACCACAGTGTCCCTTCTTGGCTAGTGCTCTACTTTGTGCGATCATTTTCCCTGTGATAATGTTAGCTCCTTGAGGGCAGAATCTATTTTTATTTTCCATATTTGCAGCACTTAGCACATAGTAAAAACATTATAAATGCTTATTCATTCATATTTGTTAATATTTGTGCTTATTAGTATATTCAACTTTGTGGGAGTCACTGTAATACTAGAGAGGATGAGACTCATGGCTAAAATACGGTTCTGGATAGATATAATGTTTAAAAAAAAGGATTAGACCAAAAATACAATAGATTTGTAGTTCTCTTTCTCAAGAAGATCTGTTGAAACATGAACATCAATAAATGGAGAGGAAGAGAATTTGGCAGAGAGTAATTACACAAAGTGTGTTGAGATTGCCCTGCAGGATGTCTACCCCAAACAGGGAAGTGAGCATACATTGAGTTCTGGAAGCAAATCACAAAGTTGGCACAGCAGCATGGCATACTTGTATTTGGGGATTTTAACTATCCTGATTAATATATGTTGGAACTATCTCTTTGCTTAAAGCAAGGCTCATAAGCAAAATCATGACCTGCTCTGGTGATAATTTTATTTGTCAAAAGTTAGAAAGGGCAATAAAGAGAACTGTTAATCTAGACCTGATTCTGATGAATTCTAAAAATGAAATGACAAAGTAAAAAATGATGAGAGCCTTTAGAAGAAATGACCACACATTTTGAACTACATGATAAAGAAGGGGAAATCAACTGGGTAGACACTATATAAGCTGTGAAGTGACTTGTCCAAGATAAATTACCTTATGGAAAAAAGAAATTAATTCAAACACAGGATTCTCACTGATAAGTTTATTGCTTTCCCCACTAATTTATATGGACTCCAACTGCACTTATCATCAAATGAGATAATATTTTTAAAATGCTTAGTATAGTGCCTAGCACAGTGCAGCTTTCTGCAAGGAGGGCAATAGAGTATAACATGCAATGATCTGTAATCCTAATCTGGGAGACCCAAAACTGAATTCTGGTTTTCCCACATTATTTATCTCTTTTTATGGCATGCCAGCTTCCCTTTGAATTTATGGCCCTCTGTTCAATTCTCTGAGTCATGATTCCTTGGAATCCCAAACATTTTCGCCTCAATCAGCAGGAGTTTGTACCCAGATGAATGACCTCATCTGGAGAAGGTAATCTGTTTTTTTGTCTGTTCTTTTCATTATTAAATTGCATATTTTAACTTATGCAATGAAACAAACATTTCCATAACAGTGCAAAAAAACGTGATTGCACAGGATACTGCAAATCTATTATGCACAGCTTGCTATTCCTTTCAAATATACTACAAAATTATCATGTAAATTTCTCTTTTTATCTTTCCTTTCCACTGCCTTTGATGTGGTTACTATTAGAAGGAAATATGTGTATGTGTATGTATATGAATATACACATACGTGCACATATACATACATAAACATAAAATTATTCTCTATTTAGTTCTAATTAAATTTGTAGGTAATATCTTGAAGAATCTAGTCAACTCACTCCAGCAGAATTCATTGTAAATCTCCTGTCTTAATCTACTTCTGTCTCTGTCTGCTTCACTCCACAATATCACCATTAAATTCTTACTCATTTGTCCTCTCCTCTTAATTCTCATTCTTTGATTTTTCCAAAATCATTTTTGTTCTTCTAAAATTTAATTTATCTCCTTTCTTTTCTCTCCCTTCCTCTCACTCATAGTGAAAGAAAAAAAAAGGCTTAGAAAAAGATCTGTAATTAAACAAAAGGCTTACCATATTGTCCTTGTCCTAAAATGTTTGCCTCACTCTGAATTTTGAGTCCAGTCCATTACCTCATTTTCAGTATGTGTCAGTGTCTATCACCATATCTTTGTAAGGGTAGCACACTTTATCATCAGTCAACTGGAGCTGTGATTCACCATTAGACTGATCAGAGTACTTACATTTTTCAATGTTATTTAGCTTTAAAATATGGTTATTATGTGATTTTTTTTCTCTCACTTTTGTTCACTTCATTCTATATCAGTTTATATAATTCTTCCCTGGATTCTCTTAAACCATTTCCTATTCTCATGTCTTTCAATATAACAGTATCACATTATATTAATGTATCCTAATTTGTTCAGCCATTTCCTAATTAATGGGCCTTTTATTTCCTAATATAGAGCTGCTAAAAATATTTTTATAGGAGTCCTTTCCTTCTTTGTTCTTTTCTGAGTAAAGACTTTGCAATTCCATGCACGAGCAGCTTTCTAGAAGAATGCTACTGTGAACAGCTTTTAAGGTTCTGATTATACAGTATAGTGAATGCTCTATTTATTCTATAACAAATCAGAACAAAACATTCAGAGAAAACCAAGATACTGCATTCACAATGTTAGAACTTATCACAGAGAGTCAAAATACAGCATTCACAATGACTTACATGAACTCCTGCAATGTGAAAAGCACAGGACCTGGAGAATATTGTACAAAGTAAAAGCAATATCAAGTATAATCAGTAGTGGAAAACTTAGCTACTCTGATCAGGATAATGATCCAAGACAATTTCATAGATTCCATAATAAAAAATACTATCCACATTCAGAGTGAATGGATGAATTCTGATTGAGACTTTTTTCACACTTTATCTTTAGGGTTGTATTTTTTTTATGTTTTCTTTTGCAATATGGTCATATATTTTCTATGACTCCCCCCCCACTCACTTAATGCATTTCATTTTTTTTCCCAATTACATATAAAGATAGTTTTCAAAATTCATTTTTATAAGATTTTGAGTTCCAAAATTTTGTTCTCCTTCCCTCCCTACCTCACATGGCAAGCAATCTGATAAAGGCTTTATACATACATATATGTATATATATTTATATATATATATTTATATATATTTATATATATATACATACATATGTATGTATGTATATATATATATATATACACAATATTAAACTTATTACTCTATTAGTCATGCTGTGAAAGAGGATTCAGAAAAAAGGATAAAAAGTGTTGTATTGTAAGCCCTTTCAGCCCATTAATGTAGAATCTTCTAGACTGTGTGTTGTCCTATTCTAAGCCTTTTCAGCCCCTTAATGTAGAAGCTGCTAGATTGTGTGTTGTCCTAATTGTGTTTCCACAATACCCAAATTGTTTCTTCATGAATTCTTGTAAGATTTTCTCCTTGACATGGGAACTCTGGAATTTAACTATAATATTCCTAGGAGTTTTCTTTTTGGTGTGTTTTTCAAGAAGTGATTAGTGGATTCTTTCAATTTCTAATTCACTTTCTGGTTCTAGAATATCAGAGCAGTTTTCGTTGGTAATTTCTTGAAAGACAAGGTCTAGGCTCTTTTTTTGATCATGACTTTCAGGTAGTTCAATAATTTTAAAATTATCTCTCCAGTATCTGTTTTCAGGCCAGATGTTTTTTCAATGAGATATTGTACATTGTCTTCTATTGTTTCAGTCTTTTGGAACTGTTTTATATCTTGATTTCTCATAAAGTCATTAGCTTCCATTTGCTCCCTTCTAATTCTGAAGGAATTAATTTTTTTTGGTGAGTTTTTGGACTTCTTTTTCCATTTGGTCAATTCTACTTTTTAAGGCATTCTTCTCATTGGCTATTTGTACCTCTTTTGCCATTCAAGTTAGCCTATTTTTTAATGATGTTTTTTCTTCAGTATTTTTGGGATCTCCTTTGGCAAGCTGTTGACTCATTTTTCATGATTTTCTTCCATCACTCTCATTTTTCTTCTGAATTTTTCCTCTACTTCTCTTACTTGATTTTCAAAATCGTTCTTTTACTCCTCCATGACCTATGCTCAAATCAACTTTTTTTCTTGGAAGCTTTCGATTCATGAATTTTGTCTTTGTTGTCTCATTCTGTTTCTATGTTTTGATATTCACTGACACCAAAGAATGATTCTATAGTCTGATTTCTCTTCCTCTGTTTGCTCATTTTGCCACTCAATATTTGATACTTTAGCTGTTTGCCATGGTAGAATTCTGCTTCCAGAGTGGAGATTGCTGTGTATCAAATTTCTGGAGTTTTGCACAACTGTTGTCAAAGCTACTTCTAGGCACCTGCCTCAGAACAGAGAGGTGAATTCTCTCTCCACAGTCAGCACAAACTCTGACACACCAGTACTCCTCTTTACCCCAGGACCAGCATGTAAGAATGGGCCCCAGATCCAAGCAAGGCAAAGCAAGAGAATCCTGCCTTGGTGCTAGCAAAGAGATTCCTGCAATTGCCCTCTAATCAGCCACTTGTCCCTCTCCACCTCCCGCCACCATCTGTTGGCCAGGAACTCCAGAAGCAGCCAACTTGCTGCTTTAGCCACCACCACCTCCACTGTCCCAGGGGCAGGTAGGTTAGACCACACTCTTCTCTCATCCAGGTTGAATAGGGTTTCCCCACTGACCTTTTATTTTCTACTTGGCATTTATAGGCTGAGATATCTGGAAACCACTACACCTGTCAGTGATTCAGTCCTTTTGGGTCAGCGCTGGCCTGTTCTGTGGCACTGGTCTGTGTCAGCATGGCCTATGTGCGATTGTGCTCTACTTTCAGTCCAGTGTGGTAGACCCTTCCTTTCAGCTTGTCAGGCTGACTTCAGCTGGAGATATAATTCACTCTGTCATTTTGTGGGTTCTGTAACTCTAAAATCCATTTAGAATCATTTTTTACAGATATAGGAGGTCCTTGGGACACCAGCTCAAGAAAGTTCTTGCTTTTACTCTGCCATATTGGCTCTGCCCTTGTATTTTTTTTTTTT
>JAQQSU010006536.1:0-13486 GCA_028627135.1 Pseudochirops cupreus | reverse complement strand
TTTATTGGAGGCCCCTGGTGGGGGTGCTCTGGCTGCGCTCTCCTCCTCCCTCTCTCTCCCATGATCTTTCTTTACCCCAAAGAAGGTATCAAGGGTTTGGGAGCTGTTCTTACTTTGCTTCTTATGCTTATTCTTACTCATGGTTCTTCAGACCGTGATTTTTTTTAAAAAAATCTCTTTGGGCCTCTGCTTCCAGAAGGTAAAGCTCTGTCCCAAATCGCTGGGGTCCTCCCAGCTGCTGTAGCTGTTAGGGAGAGGCTGGGAACTCTTCCTATATACTTCTGGCAGACTGGATAATAAAGACTCCAAGACCGAGGCCCAAGATGGCGATCCGTTCAGGCCGCTCAACGCGAGAGCTCTGGCCGAGAACAATCGCTCAGTCCCCCTGCTGCCTGCAGGCCGCGGGCGGGAAGCTTCAAAGCCGAGGCGGGTGTGAAACCTCTGCCTTTCGCTTTTCTGCTCTGGAGGCCTTCTGGCCGGACTGCTTATCTCCCCCTTTCACAATTCCCATTCACAGCTGCCGCTAATCCGCTCACCTGAAGCTCCTCAGCTCCGCGCCTCCTCCTGTCCAGCTGCCCCCAGGGCGCAGCCGCAGCTTCAGGGCAGGCTGGTTTCGGTTTGCAGTGCTGATATGGTGCCTCGTAGCCAAGCTGACTTTAGTGGGAAGTATCTTTGTGTGAGTTTTGGAGTTCTAGGATTGGTTTAGAGTCCTATTTTATGGGTATTTTGGGGTGGCTATGTGAGAGCTGCGATATGTTGCCGCTGCTACGCTGCCATCTTGGCTCCACCCCCCTTGGCTCCGCCCCCCCTTAATTTCTTTATAGCACTAGTTATGCCTAGCATACTTTTGGTCTCTGATCTTTTTAGTGTAACTACTACTTCCCCCACTGTATATGGAAATCCTTTTATACCTTCTTTTCCTATGCAGTGCTTGTTTTTTGTCTTTCTGCAAATCCTCAAGAGCTTATTTAACATACTGGAACCCTTCCTTTGGTTTTGTTGATATTTCATGGGTGCTGATGTTACACTTAAGCTCTGTTTTCATTAACCCTCATTATGATCATCCCATCTCCTTTTCTAGTCACACATATTTACGTGATGGTGAGCTTCAGTTTCCTGTATTGGCAATGAGGACATTGACCTAGAGGATCAAGATCACCTCCTTCCCTGTACTGTATAATCCTGTCTTTTATTCCACTTCTCATGCAAGTCATCATTGATAATATAGTATCCAATGTGCCTTGCCCTTTGAGTCATGTACGGTTTGGATTTTTCAGAAATCGGGGTGTTTGATTCTCAACTATATAGTGTCACTGGGAGAATATTGGTGCTAAAACCTTATTTGTTCAGGTTTTTTTTTTGAAATAGAGAAGCATTATTCACATTGTGCGGTTTCCCAAATGTAATCAGCTAGATTTTATCCGTTGGAGTTTTTGGCCCATTTTGTCCATCTGGAGTACCTGGCCAAGATAGCTATAAAACTTAGATTACACATATTATGACATGTAGCTCCACGAGGGAATTCATTACATATGATCTCTTTTATTTGGTGGAACAAATCAATGGACTTTCTGTCCAACTTCATGTCATAGTACATGCAGTCTGATTGCTCTATTCCCTTCATTTTTCCTGTCTGACTAACTAGACAGATGTCTTTTGAGTGACCATGGACCTTTTGGGGGAGACCATTTGCCAAAGAAAGAGATCTGTTTTATGCCTCACTTGATGTTGGTGTTCAGTAGATTATTTAAGAAAATAACCTTTGTTGTTCTTACATAGTTCTAAGATACACAATGGAGACATCTTGTCTGAGGAGAAACTTCAACCTGCAGTTGGCTCTGTTGAGTTCTATGCTTTTTTTTTTGTAATCAGTAATAGACACAACAGGATTTTCTGTTCCTTTCCACTGTAAGTTGTGCAGCTGTAGAGATGTGATTGTCTGTGGAATGGGATTGTAGGGAACATGGAGATTATCAAGTCCAGTCGTCTTTTACGAGTGACAAAACTTAAACAAGAGAGATTAAGTGACTTGGCTGAGATCAATCATACAGGTAACAAGTAGCAGAACTGAGAATCAAATTCATGCCTTCTAGCTTCCAATCTGGTAGTCTTTCCATAATGCCATCCTGCCTCTATTGTAGTGGTTTACAAGAGACTGCTTATTCCCTTCCTGTGTTTTCATCAGTGAATGTAAGGATCATTCTGCTTTCTAGAGATGAGATAGTAGGCATATAGACAGGTAGTTGCTGATACCCTCTTGGTAGCCTTTTTTGGGGAGGGGGAACAGTACAATAGTATTGTCCGAGATTTTATTTTTAAGCCATTCTTTTGGTATTTTCCATTCTTAGAGAGACCTTGGAAATCAACCCCTAAATGCTTTTAAATCATGTCACCTCCTGTGTGTGTGTGTGTGTGTGTGTGTGTGTGTGTGTGTGTGTGTACACATATACACACATACACACATATACATATATAGACATACATATAGTTATACATGTAAACATATACATACACATACACTGATGAGGATAGATCTTCATAGGAAGCCAATCAATTTCATGTGTTTGATTTATCACCTGCAAATGCTCTTTGTAGCATAGACGTTTCCCACTAAGTTCTCTATCCCCTGTAACTTTAATGGCTTTTTGCCATTTTGTGAGTGATAACTTGGTAATCATCTGACATCCTTCTCTGTAATGAGTTTATGCTCTAAACTTGTGTTACCTTTGGCTGCTCTGCATCTCAGAGTCCCTTGTCTATAGAAAACTTGTAACAAATCTTTTAAAGAATGACTCAAAATATGGCCGTTGATTGAGCATCTGAAACAACAGAATATAAAAGCAGATGTTTCCTCATTAGAGAATTGGACATGTTACTGAATCATAACAACTGGCCTGGTCCACCTTTCCCCAAGGAGCACAGATTTTATTTAATTTGTATTTTTGGAGTTTAGGAAGAACCTTTATTTGGCAAGTGAAAAGATCATTGAGGTTGCAAAGGTGTTGCTCAGAGTCAGTGTTGGAACAAAGAAAATAACATATGTTTGAGTTCAGCACTGGAACAAGGGCCCAGCTATATGCTTGGCTCCATTTTCCTTTACTAGACAGTGTAACTCTCTTTGGCAAAAGAACTACTTAGGAAATGGAAAAAGCAACTTAGATTAGTCTCAGGTTGGAAGTTTCCATGCTAGGGACAGTGTTAACGGATTTCTCCATGTTAGAAGGAGACCACTTGAAACCAAATGAGGACTAAGATGTAGAGTTCTGAAAAGACAGAGATGGCCTTTATTTTCTGACCTTTCTGTTCCTGTTTCTAAAAGATGCTGCCCCTCTAGTGAATAGGTTATATTGGCATCAGGACAATCCATAAAATAGAGAAGGTAAGCATTGTTGTTATGTTCGTGTGCTCATTCGTTTGTTTTTCCCTTGAGGAGAAAATCTTACTTGGCATAAACAGCAGAATAGTGAGATAATCCATCATCTTGAGACCTGTTCTCTAGTGATGGATGGATAGATTGGTAAAGTAGCTCAATAATCTTCATTTTTTTTTCAGGTTATTCACAGATCAGTGAGCATTGTCGTTAATAAAGCTATGGAATACTTTGTGTCCTAGCCTGCATTGTTCCTCAGGTTTTGACAGGAAAAGACTTTTAATTTGAAAATAACCTTTTATTGAAACCTACAACATATAATGCATGGTGGTAGTGATGGTGATGGTGGTGGTGGGGTATGTGTGTGTGTGTGTGTATGTACGTGTACTATATAGTGTTCTCAAATTTTGCAAGTATTTATTAAGCCTTACTATGTACTAGGTCCCAAGGATACCAAGACAGAAAAAGGCACCATCCCCTCACACAGAATGCTTATCTTTTATTCCAGGGGACAGGTGCATTTGTAGGAATGTTATAAGATAGGATATGGCAAGGAGAGATCCAGACAAAGTACCCTCAGGCGAGACATTACCCAGGTGGCACATGAGCTCAGAATTCTGAAAGGCAGAGAAGAGAGGGGAGTGTATTCCTGGCATGGGGAACTGGTTGTGCAAATACATGGAGGCAGGAGATGCTATGTCAAGTTTGGCTGCATTACACGATGCGTAACTGTAGTAGCTGACATCTATATAGCACTTTAAAATTTGCAAAGCATTTTATATAATTATCATTTGATGCTTCCAAGCACCCTACCTGTGAGGTAGATGCTGTTATTATTCCCATTTAATAGAAAAGGAAATTGAGAGTCAAAGAACATAATAAGACTTATAGATTTGACTTATAGATTTAAAACTAGAATAGAGTGCAAAGTCTATCTGGTGTAAACCCCACGTCTGTTTTAGAGATGAGGAAACTGAGGCCACAATAGGTTTAAGCAACTTTCACTAAGTCACACAGGTAAGAAGCGGCAGAATCAGGATTTGAACTCAGGTCCTCTGATTCAAATACCAGTTCTCTTTCCATTGGGTCACATTGACACCCCACAGCTAGTATGTGTTTGAAGTGAGATTGTAGGTTCCATTGATTATAAGTTTAATGCTATGTTTACCTAAAATTCCTCAGTCTGATAGGTAAGGATCTCCTTATCCTTTTTTCTTTTTTTTTTTTAAATTTATTTATTTATTTACTTTTAGTTTACTCAATTCAGTTCTACAATCCCTTGAGTTTCATATTTTCTCCTCTCCCTCCCCCCTCCCCCATGGCAGTATGCAGTCAAGTATAGGATCTGCAAATACCTTCACATTAGACATTAGTCAGCTTATAAAGAAGGATTGTAACCTATGGAACAAACAATGGGAAAGAGGAAACAAAACAAAACAAGAAAGAGAGCAGGTAGTTTGCTTCAATCTGCATTCAAACTCTGTGGCACTTTCTCTGGATGTGGATAGCCCTTTTGATCATGAGTCTTTTGGAGTTGTCTTATAACCTTGCATCGCTGAGAAGAGCCCAGTCTATCTAAGTTGGTCGTCACACATACCATGTGTCTGCCACCACAAAAAGAGCTGTTATGAATATTTTTGTACATATGGGGCCTCTTGCCACTTCTGTGATCTCTTTGGGAAACAACCCTAGAAGTGGTATTGCTGGGTCAAAGGGTACGCACTTATTTATAGCCCTTTGGGCATAGTTCCAGATTGCTCTCCAGAATGGCTGAATCAGTTCACAACTCCACCAAAAATGCATCAGTGTTCCAATTTTTCCATATCCTCTCCAGCATTTGTCATTTTCCTGTTTTTTCATCTTAGCCAATCTGACTGGTGAGATGTGGTACCTCAGAGTTGTTTTGATTTGCATTTCTCGAATAAATGGTGATTTAGAACATTTTTTCATATGCTTATACATATCTTTAATTTCTACCTCTGAAAATTGCCTGTTCATATCCTTTGACCATTTATCAATTGGGGAATGACCTGTATTCTTATAGATTTTACTTAATTCCCTGTATATTTTAGAAATGAGGCCTTTATCAGAGATACTGGTTATAAAACTTCTTTCCCAATTTTCCACTTTCCTTATCCTTTTTTCATATTATTCCCCTTCATGATCAGATAGCTAAGAGATCCAGCAGTATTATAGAGTGTCTGGCAGGAAGGGATGAACAGTATCATGAGGAGCATGAGAACTGAGAAGAAGCCAATATTTGACCTTTCTTAGAACAATTTCAGTAGAACAGTAGAATATGAAGCCGGATTGCAAAGGGAAGTAGAGACTGCTGTTTGGGGGAGTTGAAAAATAAAAGGGAGGAGAGATGTAAAGAACAAAGCTTGGGGCATTTGGAAGATTCTGGGGAAAGCTTTTGGTTTTGTTTTTAGAGTAGAAGAGATCAGGTCAGGAGCAGTGTTGGAGAGCTTGGAAATGGATATGTGATAGCTCTGGGAGAAAGACAGTTTTAAGTTATTGCCAAATTCAAGGCCTATAAGAGGAGAGAATTCAGGGAGAAATGGAAGAGGCCACTTAGCATAAAGGAAGACATGTTGAGCGACCAAGGGAAAATCACTTAACCTTCATTTTCACCATCTGTAGAATAGCGGGTTGGACTTGCTGATTGCTTAAAGCCCCTTTAAGCTCTAAATCTATGCACTTATTCTATGGAATAGAAAAGCCATTTTAAAGCTCTTATTATAGGCCATTTTGCAAAGTGCTGGAATTACAAATAGAAAAGCGAAAGTGCCCGCTGTCCAAGCTCTCATAATAATTGAGGGGAACAACACATAAAAATTATTCAACCACAATGTAGCTAGTAAAACTTTAGGGCATGGCATCCAAGTGTTCTGGAAGATATGACTATAAGGCCACTGATAAAAGCTGGTGGTGCTTGGTCTTACCAGCGGGATTGCCATCTCTGACTCTGTGCTCATATGAATGGTCATAGCCCTTTAGGGACCTAGAAGGCCCCAGATCCATGACTGTAAGGAAAGTGGGAGATCTGATGGGCTTTCATTCAGTAGGGGATGGGCTAGAGTCACTGGAAGAAGGAAGCTGCTCCACCTTCATTGTTTCATGATGGGCCCTGGGACCATTGGGGGATGGGAGTTTGTTATGGTAGAGCATAAAAGGAACAGTGCAAGGAGGTCAGCAGAGCAAGATAGGGACTAAATGATGGATACGGTTGAACTGGGAAGGAATGAAGTGTTACAGAGATGCCTTTCAGTCACAAGCACTAGGGGAATAGGAGGTAGGTAGTTTGCTAGCCAAAGGGCACCGGATACAATAGGGAGGAATTTCTAGAGTAAATTGCACCAAGTGCTATAATTAGAATCTAACATTTAAAAATGCACAGAAGAAAAGAAGAAGTTCAAAAGGAAGCACAGATAAGCAGGGTAATATTCAAATTAATATATAGAATTTATTACGTACTTTAAAAAACAGATGGTATGAAATGAAGATTCATAGTTTCATATAGGACCCTCCTTTTGTGTTCTGTGTGTGGAAATGCCCCCTTTTTTAGGAGAATGTTTTAAGTTCAAAATTTAAAAGGGCAAAAAGATTATTTTAGTGTTGATTTGATTCAGCTGCAGAATTATGTATCTGAAGTTGACTAACTGCCCCTAGGCCCATAGAGTTTGGGGTATTACTTCCACTCCCAGTTAAGATTCCAGGAATGGAGCTCAGCTCAAAGAGCCTGGCCTCTAATGAGAAGGGTACTAGGTTCCTTTAAAAAAAATCTCTTTTTTGAAAAAATCTCTTTGAAATTTTATTTATTTATTCATTTTTTGTTTTTGAAATTCACTTTTATATGATTTAGAGTTCCAAACTTTTTTCTCTCTCTTTTCCCGTTCCCCAGGTTGGCAAGCAATCTGTTATAGGCTATACATGCACAATCATATTAAGCATGTTTCCACATTAGTCATGTTGTGAAAGAAGAATCAGAACAAAGGAGCATGAGAACATGAGAAAGGAAAAGAAAAAAAGAAAAAAGAGAGAAAATACAAGGCTTCAATATGCATTCAGACTCCATAGTTCTTTCTCTGGATGTGGATAGCATTTTCCATTATGAGTCATTTGGAATTGTCTTAGATCATTATATTGCTGAGAAGAGCGAAATCTATCAAAGTTGATCATTGCACAGTGTTGCCATTACTGTTACTGTGTACAGTGTTCTCCTGGCTCTGTTCACTTCGTTCAACATCAGTTCATATAAGTCTTCCCAAATTTTTCTGAATTCAGCCTGCTCATCATTTCTTATAGACCAATAATATTCCATTACATTCATATACTACAACTTGTTCTGCTGTTCCCCAATTAATGGGCATCCCCTCAATTTCCAGTTCTTGGCTGCCACCAAAAGAGCTGCTATAAATATTTTTGTACATGTCCTCCCACTCTTAATCTCATTAACTTTTCCCTTCCCATCTCCCTCAGATTTATGTACTCAGGAATAAATTTACTTGTAGGTTTGGTTATAGCTTGTGTCTAGTGTTCTCCCAAAAAAGAGAGAGTAAATACACTATGGTTGGCTTAGGATAGGGAATTTATTTGTACACACAAAAAGAGTGCTAAACACTGGATACTAACAAGAATGCATTTGACAACAGCTACCACCAAAAACCCCTCAGAACTGGATTTGATAACTTAAAATTTCTGTTAAAATCTCTTGAGAGGCTATAAATTTAAACAGAACCTAAAGCAGTTTGTAGGATTGCTAATAAGGTATTTTGCATTACATGTTGGCTCGGCACTTTCTGAACCACTCTTATTACATGCCTGCTGGTAAATGACCAGGCTAGGGCAGATGTTTGTGTTGATTACCAACCTCTCTTCAAGAGGTCTTCAGTAGTGGCTGAGGACTCCTTCCCTGCCACCCTTCAGCTTCAGCCGATGAGACTCCAGCTCTCCAGACCTCTCAAACTCCAAAGGTCATGTCTAGCTTTGGATGCTTCCACCTCCTGTTTCATGCTCATTCTGCTAAGATCAGGAAAGAACAAAAGCAAAAGTGGAAAAGCCAAGCTAAGTGCCTAGGTGCCAACTTGTCTGAGTCCTCCTATACCAGCAGCCATGTGGGAGCAGTTGTCATGATTTTGGGGTAGAGGAAAGTCAGCCCCTTTGTACCCCTTGCTGGAAGTCTCAGAGTTACATGATGTTTCTTTGAGTGCCTGGTGAACTGAACCCTGATGCTGTCACGAAGATGAAAGGGTCTTGTAGAGTTATACCATAAGGCCAAAGTCCTTTCTGCCCGGGTCACCACACTGCCAGGAGCAGACCCCAGAGCTCTCACATGGTCAACCCAAACTAGCAATAGCAACGATGAACATGTAACTATGAACAGGTAATAACTTACAGCTCCCAAATCGAAATTGCTTCCACCCCTATTTGTAAACAGGAAATGAAATTTCATTGTACCTATGGTGTGTTCTTTACAGTGTCAACACAGTGTCACACAGAGATAGTGTTCCTTCTTAATTCACTAACCCTGCTGCTCCCGTTGGATCTCTGGGGGCCCCTGTACATACTTAGAAAGTGATTTTTAATATTTAGGGTACAGGGGTTTGTCAGCTCTGTCAGCAGCTTATGCCCTTCCCCTCAATGTGCTTAGAGCTTGTGGATGCCAGCCCGCCCAGGTGGAGTTGTGAGGATGACTAACAGTAGTAGCAGAAAGCTTGAAGTCAAGTTGGCCTCTCGTTGACTGGTGACACTTCTCGGATGCGGTAGCAGCATCCATGACAGAGGGATCAAGTTTCACAATGAATAACAGCAGCAGGGGCAGCAATGGGGCCCTTCTAATGACGAGGCTGTGATCCTCTCATTAGCTGTTATCCCTTTCCCCAAAGTTCGAGCACATGTATGTATGTGGTGGGTGGGTGTATATGAATGTATGCAGGTTTCATGTCTGATATAATTAAAATCTATTTTAAATGCCTTTACATAGTAATGCTGATTCATTTTAATTTTAATTTGGAATTCAAGATAATTTTAAATAAGATTTACTTTATACTTTTCGAGAATAAATAAGATTTTATGGAACCGATCAAACCAATATGAGAAACCACACTGGTTTCCACAGCTTCTGAAACCATTTGTTTGCATGCAAAAGAATTCTTCCTTGGTAATTAACCCTTTCAGTCATTTATTAGTGACAATAAAATTATATGATTTAGAGCTGGAAGGGGCCTTAGAGATCTCCTGTTCCACCTGCCTCATCTTTAAGGTAAAGATACCAAGATACAGACAGGTTAAGCCATGTAAAAGTAATAACTTGCAGCTCCCAAATCGAAATTGCTTCTACCCCTATTTTTAAACAGGAAATGAAATTTCATTGTACCTGTGGTGTGTTCTTCACAGTGTCAAAACTCAGACTCCTCTTTCTTATACATAATTCCAAAATTTTTATTTGCTGTAAGCTCTATTCTATCTCCTGTTAGTTGTAGTAGCATCAGAAAGTTATTTTTTTGAGAAGCCAAACTATTCCTTCTGAAATTCTGATCATCAATGTAATCTTCGACCTATAATTCTTAGGCATTTTTGGTGAGAGGAATTGGGATTCTTGATTGTGGTTTCTTTGATTAACACCAAAATAACACTTTCTCTTCAAGAATATTTTTCTTATACTAGTGTGGATAGGAAAGTATCACATGGGTTTCCTACATGCTAATACAGGGTTGTGCAGTTTTTGGTAGCTGGTGTGTTGAGTTTCTAGTAGTTACCATCACTGTCCCTTTACAGAAGTTCTCAGCTTCTTGGCTTTGTTTAAGGATCACAGTTGTTCACTGCTTGGTGCCACAGGCACTGTGGGTACGGTACAGGAATATGCAAAACGCTGGTCTGCTGCTACCATTCCAGGCTTAGACTGTATCACTCACTGATCTCCCCACAAGAAGCATAATAGCTTGCTTTCTTTGGTGAGGTGAGGTGATGCTAGAATACTTTCTTTTCATGGTGGTGTTTTGGATAATTATTTCATAACTGAATCAGAAGAAAATCAGAATAGCTTGGACTAGATGACCTCTGAAGTATCCTTCCAGTGCAGAGATTCTGAGGTCTCTGAACTTCTAAAGGAGAAAACAGGATTTTAATGTGGTATCTTTCTGCTGAGTGTGTTCTAAATGGTCTTACAGGACCCTAAAAGTAACTAAGGCAGACTCTTGTAGCTCTAATACAGATCTGAAGCCTATGGGCCATCAAATTTGCCTTGGGTCATCTTAATGACATGCAAGCACTAGGAGGGAGAGATATTTTTAGGTTTCTGCAGAATGATATGATCATTTCATTGGTTCCAGTGTAGTAGTAATTGGGTAGTCTTGTCAAACATAGGTACCATCATGGCCCTAGCCACAGTAGCAAGTAGAATTTGCCCGACCATGTTAGAAAGCATTCAGATAAGCAATCCCTATTTAGAGAGTGTCTAGTTTGGGGAATAAATACCCAATATCACCTTATTTCCCAACTTGACCTAAATTTCCACACACTCACCATGACAGTCAAACTTAGCTCCTTGTTCTTCTGTGAACAACAGACATCCAGAACTTTCTCGCCTCTGGGACATTATTCCAGTCATTGCTGGTATCTAGTTTGCCGACTTCTCTCCATCTACACTTATTTAAATCCTACTTTGTCCTAATCTAGCTCAATTACTACCCCCTTTCGAAACTTCGAAGGGTAGATTTCTAGCCTTCTCCCCACTCAGTTATGATGTTCCTATGAACTGTCATAACACCTCTCTGATAACTTCTGCTGTTTGGTTTGAGTGGCTGTGTTGGCTGTCTTACTAGATTTCAAGCATCCATCTTATTTATCTTTGTATCTCCTCACAAAGAATAGACACTTATTAAAGTTTGTTGAATAAATGAATGACTAAACACATGAGTCAAGCCCTGAGTTCTAGTTCTGCTGTGCCACTTTATTGGCCTTGTCGGTGGGGCCATGAGGAAGTCAAGCCATGTAACTTCTCAGCCTCTGTCACTCCACTCCACTGGTTATATGGGAGTAATGCTGTCTCTGAAAATTGTTGTAAAGATTTAATGACATCATTTATGTGACAATATTATCTAAATTGTAAAGATCTATATAAATTTAAACCTGTTATTAGTTCAGTCACCTAGTCTTAAGCATTTGGTATGCATAAGGCAGTGGGCCAGATTTGGGTGATAGGAAAAACCAAAACAGTTCCTGTCTTTCAAGCAGCTTACATTCTACTGGAGTAAATCAGAAGCAATATGAGGAGGGAGAGAGCATGATAAACCGGGGAGTAACAGGGAAGCCTTCCTCCTTGGAGGAAGTTTTACTTGAGCTATAAAAGATGGAGATTCTGGAAGATAGAAAATGTGAGTGCACAGAAGGTAGGGGATGGAATATGTAGTTCAGAAAACAGCTAGTTCCAATTTGTCTGGAATAGAGAGTGCATAAAAGGGAGTGACGTGAAATAAGTCTGTGGACCTAAGTTAGAATGACTGTGCAAGCCTTAAATGGCTGGCTGAGGAGTTTGTATTTTCTCTTAGAGGCAGTAGGGAGCCAATGAAGGCTTCTGAGCAGGAGAGTGACATGATCATGGCTGCCTTTGAGAAGATTATGTTGGAAGCTATGATTACTCTACAAGTGCAACTTGACATTGTCCATCAATCAACCTGTCAAAAAGCATTGAGCGCCTAATGTGTGCCAAGATAAAAAATATATGTGTGAATACAAAATGAGTTAATAAATGCAGATTTATCAGTTGGTCTAAACAAGGGACTATAAGAGAACGGGTGTTAAGAGTTGAAGGACTGGGAAAGGTTTCATTCCTCTTGAGCTACATCTTAAAAGAAGAGAGACCCTGTGGAGTGGACATAAAGAAGAAGTATGTCTAGGCACTAGGGATAGATGGCCAGGCAAAGACCCGGAGACAGGAACGGAAGATTTGGAGGTGATCAAAATCAATACATTGGATTTTGTTTGTGTACCTTAGAAAAAGTGAATGAAATAGTGGGTAAAGTCTGTCTTTGAGTTGGGATCCTTAATCTGTCTTATTAAACTAAGCTTGAAAGCCACATGATTTTACTTATCTAAATTTGTTGTTTTGAGAGTATATGGTTCATGTATTTAAGTGAGAGTGGCATAAAAGTTCACCGTACTTCTCTCTCAGATCAAGCCAGGCCAACAGAAAAGAAAATATTTGAAACTATAGCTCAATCTCTTTGTAAATAGCAAATAAATATAAGACAGTTTTCTTAAATGAGCAATGCAAAGAAATAGAAGAAAACAATAGAGTGGAAAAGACTAGATCTCTTCAAGAAAAGTAGACATTAATATCCCTAATATTATTATTAAAGTAGAGATTAATATTCCTTAATAGGGAAAGTTTCATGTAAAAATGGGCATGACAAAAGACAAAAATGATAGGGATTTAACAGAAGCAGAAGAGATTGGGGCAGCTAGGTGGTGCAATAAATAGAGCACTGGCCCTGGAGTCAGGAGTACCTGAGTTCAAATTCAGCTTTAGACACTTAACACAAAACTAGCTGTGTGACCTTGGGCAAGTCACTTAACCCCAATTGCCCTACCTTCCCCCCTCCAAAAAGCAAAAAAAAAAAAGGCAGAAGAGATTAAAAAGAGGTGGCAAGAATATACAAAAGAACTATACAAAAAAAATCTTAATATCATTGATAATCATGATGGTGTGGTTACTGATCTAGAGCCAGACATCCTAGAGAACGAAGTAAGTGGACCTCGGGAAGCATTGCTAACAATAAGGCTGGTGGAGGAGAGGGACAAACATTTTAATGAAAAATAACTCTGTTCCAAAACAAAATTTAGTGAGAAGAGTGGCATCGTTTTTACATTTTTAAAAATCTGTTGACTAGCTGGGATAATAGAAAACAACTGGATTCTTCTATGTATTTATATATTCATTCTGTTATAGTATTATTTTGGTTGAAGCATATGAAGAAAATCTTGCCTCAGGTAATTAAAAAAGGGAGGAGCATTTTAATTGCCTTTTCAGATAATAGTAGATATTTCTCTTTGAATTCTTCTCTGGTTTTACAACCAGAATTCATCAAACGATAGTTTCTTTTTTTTTTTTTT
>JAQQSU010006535.1:0-13486 GCA_028627135.1 Pseudochirops cupreus | reverse complement strand
CTCTCTCTCTCTCTCTCTCTCTCTCTCTCTCTCTCTCTCTCTCTCTCTCTCTCTCTCTCTCTCTCTCTCTCTCTCTCTCTCTCTCTCTCTCTCTCTCTCCCTCTCTCTCCCTGTCCCTGTCCCTCTTGCTCTCCCTGTCCCTCTCGCTCTTCCTGTCCCTGTCCCTGTCCCTCTCCCCCCCCTCCCTCCTTCTTCCTCTTTCTTCTTTCCCTTCCCTCTGTCCGCATAGGTTACCCTTACCTGCAAGTACTCTGCCAAAAGAAGCGTAAATTATTATCAATGAGACATCCTAAGATGTCTTGAGGTTTACAGGCCAGATTTCTTTCTTAAGTACCATACTTTAAACTGAAATCACTCTGGTTCCCATTGATTGGCCATAAGTCCCAGCCCAAGTCTCACTTGGTCATTATTTGAACCCCATTGGCTGAGGATGAATGTAAATAGCAGTTGTTTCTGTTTTGGGATAATGTACAAATGCACATGGAGTGCAGGTACATGAAGGCAGGTAAAGCAACTGGAAAGGACCCAAGGCCAGGGGTGTCAGAAATGGAATAAGGGTCAAAATTAAAGATTCCCAGCAGAATCTGAGCGATGAGATGGTGGGAAGCAAAGTTCACTTTTTAAAATCATAAGCATTTGAAGATAGATGGCCAAGAATGAGAATATAATTTGACCCACTCATGACTGCACAGATGCATACAAGTTTTAAGTAGAGTCAAGCACTAACTAGCCCCCATTACCCAAAGTTGCATCAGTTTGGGATTGTTTGTGTCATTTCTGTCTTTGTTAGCCTCCACGGAAACGAGACTTACTCATAACCCTGAAAACTGTGTTCTGAATTGCTCCTTCCTTCCTTAACGTTGAAATGGGGGCTAGGGAGTGGAGTAGCAGGCATCAGATAAATACCAGTACTGCATTATAACTTTCTGTTTCTTTGAGCTGATTAGGTCAAACCATATTCCAACCTGTGTTGGGGAGGGAATACCCATAGTACTGAAATCATAGATCCTTGAAAAATTCAAGTTTAATCATTGTACATAACATTGTACATTTAAACATATGCATTATATATTTAAACATCGCACATACATTGTACATTTAAAACTTGAGCAACATTTTGTTAAGTCGTTTTTCAGTCATGTCAAATTCTTCCCCTCTCTCTTTCTCTCTCTCTTTCTCTCCCCCTCTCTCCTTCTGTTCCTCTCTCCCTCCCTCTCTCCCTTTGTCCCTCCGTCCCTCTCCCTCTCTTTCTCTCTCTCTCTGTCTCTTTCTTTCTTCTTTCCATTCCCTCTATCCACATAGGGTACTTAGTAAAGATACTGTAATGATTTGCCATTTTCTTTTCCAACTCATTTTACAGATGAGGAAACTGAGGCAAACAGGGTTAAGTGACTTGCCCAGGGTCACAAGCTAGTACATGTCTGAGGCCAGATTTGAACTCAGGAAGAGGAGTCTTCCTTTTTCCAAACCCAGTACTCTATACTCTATAACACCAAGCTGCCCCTTATACAGTATAGTAGAGTAGAAAAAACATAAGATTTATAGTCAGATAACATTGGTTGAAGCTTAACTCTGTCACTTACTACACGTGTTCCTTCAATTCAATTTAATAAGCATTTATTAAATACCGTGTGCCGAGCACTGTGCTAAGACCTTTGTCATCACTTAACGTCCTTAGACTTCAGTTTCTTCACCTGTGAAATGAGTGGGGTTGTACTAGAATCGCTCTTACAGGGACTTCTGAGTCTAAATCTATAACTTAATAGGTTATAATTGAAAAAACAGCATTTGAACCTTGCTCTTTTGCCTCTTACTTGCGTCGCTCTATCCAGGACACCACATAGCCTCTAACCCTGCCACTATTTTGAAGAAGAAGAATCATTCAAGCATCTTGTTACTAGAGTATCCCTCAAGCTGTCACTGGTAGGAGAGGGAAGCTGTGTGGGTGGCCCAGGATAATGGGAGGGAGAGAAGAAAGCATCCCATGAAGTTTCTTATGCAGCCACAGTTAAAAGCAGTCTTTCCAGCCTAGCTTAGTGTTAGGTTATTTTGCCTTCCTTTTCTTGCCCATAATGAAAGTGACACCCATTTACAAGCCAGTCACTGGGACTAGTGAAAGGACAGCTTCTTGAGTGGAAAAGATCAATTAAATGATTATCCCAGCCTGCCGCTCACTAATGGCTTTCTTACTTTGTTTGGGAGCCAGGAAACAGAAGGCCAGGTCATTTAGCCTTTTGGAGACAATCTAATTGCTATCTCTGCGATGCCAAGTTTCATTAGACAAAGGATCCCGCTCTTAGCAGCTAAGCAGCTCTGGCATTTCAGAAAATTTCCTCCATATCAGATTGGGGCTTTCCAATATTGTTTGGCATGGGTCTTGGCTGTGCTGTGTAGAAAATTTGGTGCATGTTATACCTTCTTGATGTCTATCAAGGCTCCTAGGGCTCCATGTAATAGGCATACACACACACACACACACACACACACACACGCACAGCATCTCACTTAGCTTGTCCAAATCTAGTGACTACCACATCCCTTTGAAAGTTAATGGTTGTTGGCCCTGGGCTTTTTTTAAACAATGGGTGTTGGTTACAAGTAATTGTCTTAACAACAAAGACATCTATTGTGGTTCGTGTTTGGAAATGGACACACTCTTCACAATTGTTTCATTTTTGTGAACTCCCCCTAGACACATACAGGCATGCACGCGCACACACAAACACGCATTAAACCAAACCAAAACAAACATACATACAAACAAAAAGAAAACTTCTTTCCATCTTTACTCCCTGTTGGACTGATAGACTTGGAAGGTGGAAGTCCTGGGAATAGATACAGATTTCCATCTGGTAGGTGTCCCCTTCTGCAAAACTGACAGTTGAACTATGCATGAAGCATGCTTATCTTTGGAGAAAGCTATGAAACACTCTGATTCTGTCGGTCTATCTTGAAATAAGCATCATTGGTGAGTGAGTTTGAAATTTAAAATAAATGGAGGAGTCATCCTTGGTTCTGCCATTTTTACTACCTTTGACCTGGTCAGTCACTTAACTGTTCTGAGCTCCAGTTTCTTCATCTGTAAAATAATAGGTTGAACTAAAAGATCCCTTCCATCCCTTCTTGCTCTCAATCTAAGAACTTACAACCCCATTTTTAATGTGGCAATTAATGTTCTATGGACAATAAAATTGAACCAGCATTCACATTTTGTTTAGCACCTCTGATGCAGTATTAGGAGCTTCAAGTAACAAGTGCTAGTTCACCTCCTTGATCTGTATTTTAGCTCACAGAAAAGTCACATAGCATGAAGCCTTCAGGGCCAAGTGACTTATTTCTTTGACACTCAGTGCCACAGGGTTTAAAGCTGAATTAGGTATTATGCCAGGGGACTTAACAGACAGAGCCACCATGTGACTGGACTAAAGTTGTCTAAATGCAGCACTAGAAGATGGCCATGTATTAAACATTTGGTCTTGTGTGCCCTCCCCTTGGTGATTTAAATGAACATAGCAACTCTGCTACTTAGTCCCCTGCCACCTTCCCCCAGCTCAGTCTATGCCAAACACAAGATTCAGAGTACGATGGTCATTACTAAAGGCAGCCCCTCATTTGCTGGCAAACAGCCTGTGTTTTGTTTCATATTTATCTTATAAATAAAAGGAAACTATTTCATGGTTTTACGTTAAATAAAAAGAGTTTGAGGAGAGATGGAACGATGAGGGAACTGAATTATGTACGAGTTCAAGAAACTAGATGGACTGTGGTCCAGTGGGTTAGGGAATGGAGGCTGACATTTATCCAGTAGTTTAACTTGTGAAAGAAGATCTAGCTGCAGCTCGTGCATAACTTCAGCTAAAATTAACCATCAAGGCTTTGTGAGCCCATGTAGCTGTTTTAACTGGCTGCCCACTGGGATAAGAATGCTGCTGTATGATTCTTGGTCTTGGAGGATTGGCTCTGTCAATGCTGGTCAACGTGACTGTTACAAAACACTAAGAGGGTCACTCTTAACTCTGCCAGGATCATGATAGGAAGGGTTTATTTCAGCCTGGTTTGACTATAGTTTGATATGGTTTGAGTTATGTTTGAACTGTGTCCAATTTATTTTCTTTTTAAAAAAATTTAATTAATTTATTCATTTACTTTTAGTTTACAACATTCAGTTCCACAAGCTTTTGAGTTCCAAATTTCCTCCTCCTCCCTCCCTTCCTCCCTTCCCCACTATGGCATGCAATCCAATGTAGGTTCTACAAATACCTTCACATTAAGGATTAGTCAAGTTGTAAAGAAAGATTATAACCAATGGAATGAACAACAAGGAAGAAGGAATAAAACAAAAAAAGGAGAGAGAGAGAGGAAGTAATTTGCTTTGATCTGCATTCAAACTCCATAAATCTTTCTCTGGAGATGGATAGCCTTTTCCGTCATGAGTCCTTTGGAGTTGTCTTATAACCTTGCATTGCTGAGAGCAGCCCAGTCTGTCAAAGTCAGTCATCACAGAAATGACGTGTCTGCATTTGCTTTTTCAGTGTGTCCCTGCTAACCCTTGCAATAGACCTTTATCTTTTGCCTTGCATGCAGGAATAGATGCACCTTTTTGGTTTTTGTTTTATCGTCATTGTTGTTAGGTTGCTTGGTTGGTTTTTTGTATGTGTTACGGACAGAATGAAGATGAAGCCATAACGTTTTTACATCTAGTAGAAGGGATTTGTCCTGAAATGGTTGATAGCCAGAACAAATCAATTTTGCTTCTCAAGGGCTAGGGCTGATGAGAAGAGAAAGAGTGAGGAAATGTAATCAGGATGGTCGGTTTTAAATAACTTCCCATCAGCATGGCAAGGTGGTGAGCCACTTGTCTTGAACTCTTAGTGGTTAGAGCTTTTAAAAGAAGATGATCTAGCTGTGTGACCTTGGCCAAGTCACTGAACCCCCACTGCCCTGCCTTCCCCCCTCCACAAATCAAAAGACAAACATAAAAAAGATGACTTTGGGAAGGACTTGGGAAAGGGAAATAAAAAAGCTATTTTCACATAGATTAGCTCTAGAGGGGATACAAATGTAGACTGGGAGCGTTCCAGAATGTCAAGAAACAGAGTATTCTAGAATACTAGAAGGATTCAGTGACTTGGGCTACCTTGGACCCCTTTGTCATGGCTGAGAATTCATTCTGAAACTTGCTTTCATGGAGGCAAGTGAAGGCGTGCTAGCTTTGCTCCATGTGGTAGGCTGTACCCAGTTAAACCTTAAATATCTACCCATGACCAGGAGCTAATGTTAGAGCTACCCCGAGAGCAGCTCTCGTCCAACAGTAAAAAACAGCTTCTCATAGGAAGCAGGTTGTATTGACCAAAGAACATTTTATGTTAGGAAGAGAACCTCTTTTGGTTATTCTTTTGAAAAGAAATATGTCATTTTTGTTGGTTGTTTCATTTTGTTTTATTTTTAAAGAACTAAACCACAAGTGGGAATGAAATAAACTGGCCCACAAGTCCCTACTGCAGGGTTTGGCCAAGCACACTCTAAAGGCAGAGTATTCTTGACATAAGAGTTTAATGTTTACAGTATTTCGTGGTTGACCTTAGTGCTTATGTAATTGGAATTATCAATTATAAATTACAATTTAAAAGAATTCCATATGGTTTAAAGGAAACAAGGTTAGCCATTTGGGAATGCCAGTAACCCTAAAAGTGAAGAGATGAATCGATCATACAAAGTGTGGGTTGACTAATATGGCATTCGTGAGTCAATGCTCCGTGTTGTTTAAAAAGTAAAAAAAGAAACCTGAGGTATTCTAGGCTCCTCAGTCATTGATTCATTGATTCATCAGCTATTTCTGGATGTTCTGCTCTATGCAAGGCACCACGGTTTTGCTGGATTAGGCCTTTCCTATTTGCATGCTGTGAAGAGGTAAACTGTGAGTTTCAGGCTACCTGTGAACTACACTAGCTGAATATGTAATTGGTTTCTATCTACAACCATCTGATCGTTTACCTTGTTTCTGCTCTGAAAGAGTGTTGTCCCACTTATATATTTTGCAAAATCAAAGCTAGCTGTTAGAATTCATGCTTTCATTCCTGAAATTAATTTTAACTAATTCTAACCCTACTCAGCTCAAGCTTTCAAGAACTTTGAAAAGATTCAGGCGGTCTAGAGCACAATGGCAGTGGTAGTGTTCTCCTTTGAGGAAGAAATGAAAAGAAGTTTCTGTATATCATTTGATCTCAGCTTTGCCCACAGCCACCAAAAACAGTGGAGATTCCCAGAAGGTCACCAATCTTAAGCTGAGAGGGGTCTTCAGAATTCTCTGCTCAAAACCCCTCCTATTTAGATCAGAGCACTGGATAGGTCCTGTAAATTGTTCTTTATTTCCCTTGGGGCAGGGTGAGAGCTTTACCTTTGCTCATTTTTCTCCTCCTCATACTCATCAGAGGGACCAGGATGGGGTGTTACTGGAAAGTAACTTTACTGTAAAGTAACTTTACTGTAAAGTATCTTTCCAGATATGTATTTTTTTTCCTTGGGTGGTAGAAAATCCCACTCTTTACTGGATGTCAGCTAGTCATCTGTGTGAGTAATCTCTCAGGGTTTAGGTGTCTCCTCCTTGAGAGTCTATTAAAGAAAATCCAGGGACCAGCACTCCTTGCCTTAAGCTAAAATACCCCAACACAGGGCCAAAGATTGACCCTAGTGCTCAGAACAAAATACTTGTTCTATTTAGAATTCTTAGTCGTTAAGAATTATATTTGTTGGGAAACAAATTTCTCTCCCAATAGGGGAAAAAAGCTTGATCCGAAGAAAGCCTGATTCAGTTAGTTTCCTTCTTCCCTCTCTTCTCTTTCCTGTATATCAACTTTCCCGAATGTGAAAGATGGATTAGGAGTAGCAGCCTCTGGTGACAGTGTAACTTAAGTCATATCCTGTGTCCCTAGACCAGCAGTTCGCAACCCGTGGGTTATGTTCAATCTGTAACAATGAAAATACATCCTGCATATCAGATATTTACATTACGATTCATAACAGTAGCAAAATGACAGTTATGAAGTAGCAAAGAAAATAATTTTATGGTTGGAGGTCACCACAACATGAGGAACTGTATTAAAGGGTCTTGGCATTAGGAAGGTTGAGAACCACTGCGATAGGTGATTTGGTGACCCTTCGCTTTAATGTCTATAACTTCCACAATACAGTGCAGTGAAATAACCACCAGCCATTAAATATCACCTGTGATTATGCTTGAGTTTAGGAGCAGAACGAAGAGAAATACTATTGTACTTCCTTTCAAGGAAGCCTGAAAACATCCCACCATCTTAATCATCCTGTTAAAACCATAGATGAACTGTCCCACATTATTCTTTTTCTTTCCTCTTGATTCATCAAAAAACCTAGCTGTATTGGCATAACCTCATTTCATTT
This sequence comes from Pseudochirops cupreus, assembly GCA_028627135.1. Taxonomy (NCBI): domain Eukaryota; kingdom Metazoa; phylum Chordata; class Mammalia; order Diprotodontia; family Pseudocheiridae; genus Pseudochirops; species Pseudochirops cupreus. Next base: position 6,070 of record JAQQSU010006535.1, on the reverse strand, counting down.
TTGACAGGATCACCAGACTGATCAGGGGAATACAGGAGATAGAGTTTACCTAATTTCAGGAAAGAATGTGAGAAATTTTCCCATAACATGCTTATAGATAAGATGAGGACATATCGGTGAGATAATACAATTAGCTGTGTTGAGAGTTTGCTGAAAATGGGGAGAGAGCCAAAGCATAAGACTTTAGGATGTCTTTAGTGAAGTACGCTATGAATCTGTGCTTAGAATCATGCCAGGTAACGTTTTTCTCAGTGACTCACAAACATTAACTGCCTGTTTGCCTAATTTTCAAAGGGAATAGAGCTAGAAGTGATAGGTAACAAAGTTTATCCCAACTAGGAGCCAAAGAAAACTCAATAGAGTAGAATGTAGTAACTGCACTGAGTCTAATAATAATAATGTAAAGTTTAATTGATATGAATATTGTCTTCTATTTGGGTTTAAGAGGCATCTTCATAAATAAAAGATGGAGAAAGTATCAATAGATATTCACATGAAAAAATGTGCTAAGGGTTTTTGTGGATTATAAGCTTAATATATCAGCATATTATTATGGAAACAGTATTGGAATGGGAGTCAAGAAAGACCCTGTGTTTAAATCCTGTCTCTGAGACTTAAAATTGCAGGACCATAGGCAAGTTTCTTAATCTCTGTAAGACTCTCTCATCTGAAAAATGGAGAGAGTAACATCTGTTAGACTGACCTTATGGTAAGATTAGCATGATGTTCAAAGGAGATAATACACAGAAAGTGCTTTGCAAGTCTTAAAGTGTTAAAGAAATTCCAGGAGTGATAATAGTAAGCCAACAGTGCAATATGGCAGTCACAAAGACTAACACAATCTTGTTGTTCAGTTGTGTCTGTTTGTTACCCATGGACCATGTTGTTCATGGGGACTTCTTGGCAAAGATTTATTGTTGTTTAGTCATTTCAGTCACGTCCAACTTACTGTTACCTCATTTAAAGTTTTCTTGGCAAAAGTACTGGAATGGTTTGCCATTTCCTTCTCCAGCTCATTTTATAAATGAGGAAACTGAGGCAAACAGGGTTAAGTGACTTGCCCAGGGTCACACAGCTAATAGGTGTCAGAGTTCAGATCTGAACTCCAACTTTTCCTGACTCCAGGTCCAGCACTCTATCCACTGAGCCATCTAGCTGCCCCAGTGCCATCTTGAGCAACTTTTTAAAAAAGAGTTAGAGAGTCCAAGTAAAGAGAGTTCATAGTCTCACTATAATCTTCCCTGCTCTCACCATAGCTGCAGTATTGGGTTCATTTCCACATACCACATTTTATGAAGGTCAAGTCGGAGAAGAAGACAGCCAGGATGGTGAATGGCTTTGAAAAAATCTTGGTGGTTGGCTGAAGAAACTTGGTTTGTTTTTTGTTTTTAGCCTATTTTTAGCCTAGAGGAGATAAGATAACAGTCTTGTTATCTGAGGAAAATATCCTTCAAGAATTAGAAAGACTATCATATAAAAAAGAAAGATTAAACTTGTTCTATTTGGCTCTAGAGAACAGACCTTAGAGCAATGGATAAGAATTGCAAGGAGGCAGATTAAGGCACCATGTCAAGGAAAACTCCGGTAGAATGCTAGATTGGGAGTCAGGGAGACTTGAGTTCAAATCCAGCTTTAGGCATTAAAGACATTTATTACTGTCATTATTGTTATTATTTTATAATCAGACCTGTCAAGAAGAGCTATATGACTTCCAAGAAACTAGACCCTCTGTCCTCAAACTACTACCCCCTAGTCAAGTTTCCCATGCAGGAAAACATCTCCAAAGATTGATTCCAGCTACATCATGATATCATGACTTTTAGTAAGTAGGACCAGCTTTACATGGAGATAGAGTACAAGACTGTCCATGGAAATATCTTCCACAAAGCTACCATTATGCATTAACTTGGGAAGTTTTGATTAGATGAGTGGGGACAAAGAGCCATCTGTACTTAGGGAGAACAGACCCAATTCTACACAATAATAAGGTGCTGAAAGGACTTTAAAAGCACACTTTGCCCACTTTCCAATTTTGTCCTGTCAACAGCATCTTCCTGTTCCCTTATGTTTTTATAGGATCCTGAGTTCAAAAGTCTTTTTCCATCTGTCACTAGAGATGAAGGGAGCTGCCTTGTTATGAGAGAAGTCTCACATTAAAGCATTACCTTTAAAAGCCTTTTACCATTTATAGATCACTTAATGAATATCTATTAATCACTTATTATGAGTCCATCATTCTGCTAGGTACTGTGAGATATGCAGAAGAATTACAAGACATGACCTTTTTTCTTGAGGATTTCATATTTTACATGAAAAAAATTAGCGAGGATTTAGTAGTATAAGGGGTAAAGGGGAAGAGGAGAATTTCATTATATGGGAAAGCAGCATTAGGACTGGAGCTAATGGGTAGATCTGCCTGTCTGGGACAAAATTTGTGTTTGAGAAAGGAATAGAAGGTCAGCATAGCCAGAGTGAGGCTATATTGTAAGAGTCCTGAATGTCTGGGTGAATCACAGAATCTCAGAGTCAGAAGGGACCTCAGAAGCTATGCTGACCAATCCATACTCCAACAAGAATGCCTTCTCTAATATCTCTAATAAATGGTCATCCAACCTATGTTTGAAGACCATTAGAGAGGAAAGAATCTGCTGCTGCATAAACCAACCCATTCCCCTTAGGGATGGTTCTAATTGTTAGAAGTTTTGAAATTTTGTTTTTCTTTATAGGAAATCTAAATTAATTGTCTTTGTCATTTCTGTCTACTCATTTCTTCTAGTTCTCGCTTCTGGGGTCAAATCTAGTGAGTAATTTTGAACTTGATTGGATAGGCCCTAGGAATCCACATTTATAAGCTCTTTATTATACTCATGACAAAGAGGTTAATGCCTCCAGTGAGCACAATAGATCAGATGCAATTTTAGTAACTTTCTAACTCATGTTGGCCCCAGGCCCATGGGCTAGCCTGAGTATAGGCACAATACTGAGATACAAGTTGCCTTAGGGTTGATGTGACCAACCCTGTTAGCCAGTAATGAAAACCCCTTGTTCAAGTCTAATAATGGTTTATTTGCTGCCAATAAGATAATGTTCAGCTGTCACAATGATGTCTCTTTGAGTCATGCTCATGAAAGTCTGATTCCCATAATAACTGTAAAGGAAACATTTGGAGGGAACACATGTCTTATTAGTTAGTAACTAATGAACAGAGTGATGGAGAAACCATGAGAAATTCAAAGTGAGGCCCTATTTGGTCCCATCAGGTGCCACTGAGAAAAATGGTTGAAAAATCTTTCAGACAGTGATGGGGTAAGGACTTTTAAAATAACATTCTGATGCTAGGGAAAAGAGGAGGTATAACTGAGCATATAATTTTAAGTCTAGCGCTCCCCAGACTAACTGCCCTTTAGAAAAGTCTTCTTTTTCTTTTCCATCCTAACTGATATGTCCTGGGGTGTCTGAGGAGATGGTGAGGGTTTGTAATTAAGCTTTCTTCTCTAATACCCTTCCTGCGGATTAGCTGTGTTGTGAGTCTGTTCCTTTAGCTCTAGGACAAGGTTCCTAATTGCATGTGTGTGTGTGTGTGTGTGTGTGTGTGTGTGTGTGTGTGTGTATGTGTGTGTGTGTGCGTGTGTGCGTGTATGGGGGGGGGGAGAGAGAAAGAGACAGACTGATAGAGAGATGAAGCCCATTGGTGCAGTTGAAAACTATGGATCCTTTCTCAGATTAATGTTTTTAATTGCATAAAATAAAGATTTAAAAAAACTCAACTATTTATTAAGTTGTTATTGTTGAGTGGCTAGGTGGCAGAGTGGATAGAGTGTCAGGTCTGGAGTCAGGAAGATTCAACTTCCTGAGTTCAAATGTGACCTCAGACACTTACCAGCTATGTGACCCTAGGGAAGTCACTTAATCCTGTCTGCCTCAGTTTCCTCATCTGTAAAATGAGCTGGAGAAGGAAATGACAAACCATTCCAAGTATCTCTGCCAAGAAAATCCCAAATGAGGTCATGAAGAGTAGGACGCCACTGAACAACAGCCATTGTTTGCCAGGCATTGTGCTAAGCTGTGGACATCCCCTACCCTGAACAAGTTCACTGTGTAAGGGGGAAGACAACATGCAAAGGTCTATGTATATAAGAGAAATATTTAGGGTAAGTTGGAGATAATCTAAGAAGAAAAGCACTGGCATTGAGGGGGACCAGGAAAGGTCTCTTAAAGAAGATGAGATTTGAGCTGAGACTCTAAGGAAGCTGAGGAAACCAGGGAAATGAAGAGAAGGAAGGAGAACATTTCAGGAATGAGGGAGATCCACTGAAGAGGTACAGACTCAGGAGATGGAATGCCATGCTCAAGAAAGTAGGCCATTGTCACTGAATCATGGGAGCCAAGTGTAAGAATACTAGAGAGGAAGAGTACAGGTTGTGAAGAGCTTAAAAAGGCAATCAATTATCTTGAAATAAAAGTGTAATTTCCCCCCCAGCCAAGTTCATGAATCTCTTAAAATCTATCCACTGGCCCTTTTGGGGTTCCTGGGCACCAGAGTTAGAAGCCTTGCTACAGGTATATAGGATCTAGAACTAGAAGGGGCCTTAGCCTGGCTCAACCTTCTTATGAAGAAATGAAGATGAAGAAATTGAGTCCCAGGGAAAGAAAATGACTTACCTAGGGTCACATAGATGACAAATATGACTTCAACTTGCCTACTAAGTGAAAAGCTCTGTAGTCTCCTGAATAGATAGTTGTCCATTTGTCTAAGCTTGGCACCAAATGAGAGAGCTTGTTGGATAACATAGCCACATTTAACACATTTGGTTCCCATTCTGCATCTGTATCCTCTAAGGCCATTTAAGAAATATTTGATAAAGATGATGTTTTAGGGATCACATGCCAACCCCATTAGCTAGCCAATGCAACAGGAAATAACAACTCTATGCGTATTTACTAAGCGTCTGTTAGGTGATAAATAGTATAGAAAATGCAAAAGACTTATAAGACACAGTACCCAAATCAGTTGGTTCTTTTGTCCCTTGGCTATGAACAGGTTGTGATCTAAAACCTCTTGGAATATGTTTCTCCATAGCAACAATAACACAAATGGCGACTGCGTCTCCAGGCTTGCCCTCAGAAGTCTACTTAAGCCATAAAATGCCTTAAGTGTAATCAGACCCAGGGTGACCCTGAGAAGATCCAAGCTCTGACTTTAGAGGAGGCACTAAACTTTTTAAATTTGATCAAAAAGAAGAAGGTTATGAAGGAGTGGCTTCAGGATTAATATAACAGAAAAACTTTCTAACAATTAGAGCTCTCAAAAAATGATATGAGATGGTATAGAAGGAGGAAATTCTCTATCCCTGGAGGCTTTCAAATGAAGGTTGGATGACAGCGTTCTTGCCAAGGATGTTGTAGAAAGGATTCCTGTTTAGACAGGTGCTGAGTTTGATTTTCTCTGTGGTCATACAACTAATAAGTGTCTGAGGCAGAGTTGGAACCCAGGTCTTTCTGTCTCCCAAGTCCAGTTCCCTATCCTAATGTCAATGTCCATAATTTAGGGAATTCCATATCCATAAAATACTTTCTCTTATCCGAGGTCTCATCATGAAATAAGTAATTCAGTGTGCCAAGTAGGCAACCTTGCTGATTACTTTATGGGCCAAAATGACATCACTGTGCTAGAGTCAAGTTTCAGTGTGTCCAACTATGGCTGATCAGTCCAATATGAGCTCGGAATGCTCCACCTGGACCAGGTCAGGCACAAATGGTCCATGTGAAGATTTGTTATGGGAATCTGAAGATCTTCCCTGCCCCTAGGCCCTTTGCTAAAATGGCTACGTGACTCTGAGGATCCTTGGATATTTGAAAGTATACTCTGTTCCCTAATAGGCTGAATGTAGTCACGTGGAGCCTGTGGCGCCAGGCTTGTTTTCCAGGAATGCTCATGCCTTGTAGCTTTGTGATTGGGCAGTGGGTCTAGAGGGCTGTGACATTCTCCAAGCCAGGAGAAGGCTATATATACGCCCTGATATGAGGTTTTGGTTTGGGGCTCACTTTGAGAAGAGTTGTGTGATTTGGC
>JAQQSU010006534.1:0-13486 GCA_028627135.1 Pseudochirops cupreus | reverse complement strand
CTTCTTATGCTTATTCTTACTCATGGTTCTTCAGACCGTGATTTTTTTTTAAATCTCTGTGGGGCTCTGCTTCCAGAAGGGAAAGCTCTGTCCCAAATCACTGGGGTCCTCCTGGCTGCCGTAGCTCTCAGGAAGATGCTGGGACTCTTCCTAATTACTTCTGGCTGACTGGATAATGAGGACTCCAAGATGGAGGCCCAAGATGGCAGTCCGGATCCAGGCCGCTCAATGCAAGAGCACTGGCCTGAGAACAATCGCTAAGTCCCCCTGCTGTCTGTAGGCTGTGGGCGGGAAGCTACCAAGCAGAGGTGGGTGCCAAATCTCTGCCTTTCGCTTTTCTGCTCTGGAGGCCTTTTGCCGGACTGCTTATGTCCCTTTTTCGCAATCCCCACTCACAGCTGCTGCTAATCTGCTCACCTGAGAGGCTCCTGCACTCCTCCTGTCCAGCCTCCCCGGGGCACAGCCGTGGTTTCAGGGCAGGCTGGTTTTGGTTCGCAGTGCTAATATGGTTCCTCGTAGCTGAGCTGACTTTAGTGGGAAGTATCTTTTTGTGCGTTTTGGAGTTCTAGGATTGGTTTAGAGTCCTGTTTTATGGGTATTTTGGGTGGCTATGTGAGAGCTGCGATCTGTTGCTGCTGCTATGCCACCATCTTGGCTCTGCCCCTCTCTTTTCAAATCTTAAACCAACCAGTTGTTCCATGTTTGATTCAAACTTTTGTTTCTTGGCTCATATATAGGTTCATTGGGAGACAAATGAGATGATTGGATACTTTCATGTCTTTGATGACTTGTCACATTTTGTGTGATCCGTACAGTCAAAGAATTTAGTGTAGCCAGTGAACCAGAAGTACATTTTTTCCCCCTGGAAGTACCTTGCTTTCTCCATAATCCAGAAAATTTTAACAATTTGGTCTCTAGTTCCTCTGCTTCTTCAAAAACTGATCTACTCTTTTGGTAATTTTTGGCTCATGAATTGCTGAAACCTACCTTGCAGAATTTTAAGTATAACTTTGCCAGCATGTGACATAATCATGATTCTTCAGTACCCTGAACATTCTTTGGCATTGCCCTTCTTTAGAATTGGGTCATAAACTTATTTTCTCCAATCCAGTGGCCACTGTTGAGTTTTCCAAATTTGTCGGCATATTGAGGGAAACACTTTAATAGCACTATATTTTAGGATTTTAAATAGCTCAGATGAAATTCCATCATATCTACTAGCCTTATTGTTGCAATGCTTCCTGGGGAGCACTTGATTTCATTCTCCACGATGTCTTGCTCTAGATTAGTAGCCATACCTTCATGGTTATAGGTTATGTTAAGATATTTTTGTGTAATTCTATTGTGTTTTCTTGCCACCGCTTCTTGATTGCTTCTGCTTTTGGTAAGCCACTACTATTTTTGTTTTTATTACGTTGATTGTGGTTTGAAATGCTCCCTTGATATCTCTAATTTTCTTGATGACATCTCTTGTCTTTCCAATTCTATTATTTTCTTCTATTTCTTTGTATTGGTCTTTTAAGAAACCCTTCTTCTCTCTCATTATTCTCTGGAACTCTGCATTTACTGCATTTAGCTTTCTGTTTTTCCTTAACCTCTCACTGTCCTTCCTTCCTCAGCTATATTTAAACCCCATCAAATAGTCATTTTGCTTTCTCATTCTTTAGTTTCTTCGGAATATTTTTTGTTGTTGTTGCAATGTTGCAAACCTCTCCCCATGGTTCTCCATCTAAAACATCTAATCCCTTAAATCTATTTATCACCTCCACTTCATACTCATAAAGGATGTTATTTTGTTCATACTTTTTTCGTCTGATGGTTTTTCTTCAATTTGTCTTAATTTTGCTATAAGAAGCTCATGATCTGAGACACGTCCACATCTTGACTTAACTGGGTGTATAGAGCTTCTCCACCTTTGGTTGCACAGTATATAATCAATTTATTTCTATTCTGACCTCCTGGTGATGTCCATGTGTAGACTTGTCCTTTCAATTGTTGAAAAAAAGTGTTTTCCGTGTCCACAGAGTTGTTTTTTTTTTTTTTTTTACAAAGCTCTATTAGTCTCTGTCTTGCTTCATTTTGTGCTCCATGGAGAAACTTGGCTATTATTCCAGTTATCTTTTTATTTCCTACAATCACTTTTGAGGACTGTGGCATTTATTTTAGGTGCTTATAACAATAATGCAATATTCACAATACCCATGGCGGTTATGAATAGGCTAGTATAATTGTGAATCACAAAATGTAGCAAACTCTCCATGTGGAGGGCACAACCAAAGTTTTTATTCAAATACCAGAAAATCAAGTCCCAGAAGAAGAAAGACGATCCCCAGAACCAGAAAGCCAAAGCTGTTACAGTAGTCACAAAGTTGATACACATGGTTAATGCAATGAACACCCACATTCCCAGGCCTCAACAATAGAATAGGCTCCCTCAAGCAGGGATCCTTTTCTCACTCACAGTAGCTCCTCAGCCTGGTTCTTGGAAGTTCCCAACAACAGTTGCAGAAGGAGGGTCTCAGCAAAAACTTCCCAGAAGGAGGGTTTTGGTAAAAGTTGCAGAAGGAGGGTCTCAGCAAAAAGTTGCAGCCTCCAGGTGCTCACTGAGAGAAAATCTGACTGTCCTGCTGGTTCTCTTCTTTATATACAGTATAGCTTCTCCCTGTTCTGCCCCTTTCTGTTAAGGTGTTAACTACTTCTGTGTTAATTAAATAGCTTAAATAAGGTGTTAACTTTAAATAAGGCGCTAAGTGCTTGCTTACTTGCCAATACAAAGGGACATGGAAGATCTTCAGATTCCATTAACATTACAGTGCTAGTTCTAGATCTTGTAAGTCTTCATGGAACCCATCAACTTTGGCTTCTTTGTCATTGTATTCTAAACCTTTCACTTCTTTAATGTAGAAGCTGCTATATCTTGTTTTCCTGACTGTAGCTCCATGATATTTAAATTGTTTCTTTCTAGCTGCTTGCCATATTTTCTCCTTCTGTGGGACAAAGAGATGACCTTTACCCAAAATAAAATAAGCAGAGATATCTTCAAGTAAAGACAGGAAGGATTTATTATACAATCTTGCAAGAAGGGGACAGGTTGTCACCACCAGAAGCATTCCGGTGGGAGAGGTCGAAATACAGAAGGCAAAAGCTGGTTTATATACCCTAAATTTCCCCCTGCCCTCCCCCTTTATGCTGTCCCATTCCCATTAATTAGGAACTTGAGCTCACAATCTAAAAACCTGTTGGCATTGTAGATAAAAGGTCATTAATGTCAAAAAGCAGAAGGTATAAATCTCAATAATATGGAAACAGACAAAATGTGACATCAGTCATCTATATTAATAAAATCAAAATACAGATAGGTCAGCAGTGGAAAAACATCAACTTTGTCAATGCAATGGAAACAGACAATATCTCATAAATAATGGGAATGTTGGGGAGTTTTACAGGAAGGTAGAAGATACCATATTAGTCATGGTGATTTTGGGACATGATGACCAGTTTGTTCAGCAGTTTTCCAAATTCGTATTGTACAGTTCAAGAAGAAATTAAGTCAATAGCCAAGTTTGAGAATCATGTACTTTCCTTTCCTCCATATTAGCTAAGTTCAGTGGAACCTTCAGTTCATGATCAGGGAAGTTGGGCAAAGGCCCTCATGCTGCTAGATCTTTGGAATTTTACTAAAACTCTGTTCAGATTTCTAAGATGTTATCTGAGAAGTTTTCATTTTTATTCCACACATCCTTGACCTGAGAATTCCGGAATTTGGCTGTAATATTCCTGGAAATTTTTATTTGGGGATCTCTTTCAGTAGGTTATCAGTGGATTTAAAAAATATATATATTTTTACCATTTGTTTCTATCTATTGCTTTGTTTCTATTCTGTTGATTCTATGTCAAAACTTTCCTTGATAATTTCTTGAAATATTGTTTCTGGGCTCCTTTTTTATTTTGGCTTTCGGGTCACATGAAAATTCTTACTTATAACTGCTTTAATCTATTTTCCAGGTCAGGTGAGATATTTCACATTTTATTCTATTTTTTTTTAATCTTTTGGTTTTATTTTATTGTTTCTTGATGTCTCATGGAGTCATTAGCTTCCACTTGCAAAATTCTAATTTTTAAGGAATTATTTTTTTCTGTGGGCTTTTGTATCTCTTTTTCCATTTGACTACTTTTGCTTTTTAAAGAGCTCTGTTGATAAGTGGACTTGTATACCTCTTTTGCCATTTGTACTATTCTGTCTTTTAAGGTATTATTGGTGAGGGTTTTTTTTTAGTGTTTATTTTTTAGTATTTTTTTTGTATCTCCTTTACCAAGTGGTTGACTCCTTTTCTTCTATCACTCTCATTTATTTCCCAAGTTTTCCTCTACCTCTCTAATCTTATTTGTAAAATCCTTTTTTTGAGCTTTTTTATATGATCTGAAACCAATTCACATTTTTCCTTGAAACTTTCCTTATAGCTGCTTTGATTAATTTCTCTCCTGTTTTAATATTCCCTATAGTCATATTAACACTTTCTCATAAGATTCTTTTTCTGTTGTTTGCTCATTTTCCAGCTTTTTCTTGACTTCTAACTATAAATTAAAATTGGACTCTGTTCCTGGAGTAGAGGGACACTATTTCAAGCTTTAGGTTTTTCAGGCTGCTGTTTTCAGAGCTAGACCTAGGAGTCTGCATGCTCTCAAATTTTCCAAGTTGTTATGACCTAAGGAGAAGTGTGGTTACTGCTCTCCTGCCCTATGCTTTGGTTTCTCAATAACCATAAACACTCTTTTCCACCCTGGAACTTTGATCAGAGTCTCCAATACTGCTAATGTTCCTCCTCATCTTGGGACTGTGACCCAGAACTATGTATGGCCAATTCAACAGAATCCCACACCCAATGCCAGCAAAGAGCCCTTTGTAATCTCCTTCTGACCAGTTATCTCATTCCCCTTTTCATCTATGGCTTGAGAGCTCCTAAAGTCACAGCTGATCTTGAGTTAGTCATCCCCAAGGCCTGCTGATGACCTGCCAAGTGCTGTGCTGACATATTCTGCCCTAGATTGTGCTCTACTCTCACTCCAGAGGAAGAGACCTTCCCTTTCAACCTTCCAGGTTGTCTTGGGCTATAAAAACTGTTTGACCCCAACATTTTGTTGATTCTGTAGCTTTGAAATTCATTTTTGGCATTATTTTAACATTGTTATGAGGTTAATTTGGGAAACCTCAGGTCAATCTCAGCCTTTACTCTGCCATCTCTTCCCTTGTTCCCCTGTAATAACTTTCTGACCAGTTGTGTAGCTCCCAAAGCTGCTACTTTCACTATTCTAGCTGCCTCCAAAGTCTGTTCCTGGCATTTAATTGGCACAGCATCACTGCACTGTGGGCCTGACTACCATTACCCTTTCCTGATGACTTCTTAAGTTGTTTTGGGCTGGAAAATTGTTTCACCCTGACCTTTTGTTGATTCTGTTGCTCCAGAAATCAATTTGAGGCATTATTTTAAAGTTATTTGGAAGGAAGCATTGGGAGAGTTCATATGGATTCCTGCCTCTAATATCTTGGCTCTCTCCCTAAGTAAACCTTTCGACTACTGAATAAATTATTAGTATCTTACATTGTTCAAATATTGTATGTAATCTACCAAGAAACTGAGTTGAGTCAGGCAAACCCCAGAATACTAATATCAATTAAGTAGTTGCTTTCTTGATAATAATTAACCGATTAAAATAATCTAGTATTTATAATACATTTATAATCTTCCTCTAAATATAGGGTATCCTCTTCCCCCTACTTACTCACTAGGCCAAAGGGAGGGAGGACTCAAAATTAGCATTGACTGCCAAATATTCCCATATCAAAATCATTTCTGGATATGGCATCAAAAGTGAAAAGTTAAACTCTTATTTTTGGGACACAGTGTCCTAACTGTCAGATTAGTTCTTTGATGAACTGGGTCAAATCAGTGACTTCTCAGGACTGACTCTTTATTTTCTTTGGCTTCTGTGACTACCAGCAGACTTTTCTATTATGTCAGTTTATATCAAATCAATAATTATTTATGACACACTTATTATGTGCCCCACACTATGCTTAGTGTTGAGAGTATGAATAGTAGTAGAAAAGATGATGATGCCTGCCCTCAAGTATAATAATATTTTAATGAGAGAAGAAAACATATAAAAGGAAGCTGGAAAACTGAGGTGGAGTGGAAGATAGGGATGAAGGTATATGTGACTGTAAAGAAAGTATGGCAGGGAGGCTAGGTGGCACAGTGAATAGAGCACTGGCCCTGGAGTCAGGAGGACCTGAGTTCAAATCTGACCTCAGACACTTAACACCAAAACCTAGGCATGTGACCTTGGGCAAGTCACTTAACCCCAATTGCCCTACCTTCCCCCTTCAAAAAAAAAAAAGAAAGTGTGGGAGGAGAATTCTGAGTGAAAACTATACAGGAGTGGAATCCTGGATATCCTGGATATCTTCCTTAAAATGGAGGTCCTGGGAGGAACCAGATAATTAGAGGGGAAAGCCATTTGGTTGAGGTTACTTTCAATGTGTGAAATCAAACAAGACAAGGTTTCTGAGGGTCATTATAGAAAAGGACAACCAGGAGTAAAGGCCTCTGTGTAAGATTCATTTCAACTGGTTAAGACTTTTGTATTCACAGTCATTTTCAGCTTAGTAGCAAATCAAAAGGTTTTCATCACCATGCAGTAAAATGATAGGAATTATGACAAAAAATATGTGCATTGTTTGAATCAGGAGAGGAAAGGTACCCAGTTTCTCCATAACACATTTCTGAAGAAAAAAAGATTCACTAAATCTTCATATGTATTAGCCACAGGCAAAATTTTTTCATGAGCTCTAAGGACTTGATACACACTGTCTAGTCTAATTTTCTTATACTGGTAAAGCATAATGAATTCAATCATACTGTGTGATGCCTTCTCTGTTACCAGTTTTTTCTCCATTATCTTTAAAATAAAAGAAATATTTAGATATTTTTTAAAGAACTCCTGTGTTGGCTGTGTACCAAAATTTCCTTTTTGATCTCAGCAAGACTTATGCCCAAAGTTCTTAACTGGACATACATGGTTAGATTTCAGGGAATTCATGACCTTGTCTCTAAAATTTAGCTTATTAACTAAATTTTATTTAATTAAAATAGCTAACTAGTTTAGCTAACTAATACCTATTTTTGAAGAAAAAAGTTTAGAGGCTCCAGCAGACTGCCAAAGGGGTCCAAAATACCTGCAAAAAATCTTAAGGAACCCTACTTTATGGGGTCTGTAAGTATGGATCAAACCAGAAATTCCAGAAGTATAGCTTAAGTGCTTAGAGTACTGCTTTCCAATCAGTCACTCATTTGGATCTAATAAGCATCCTTCTGCTGTCTTTCTGGTGAGACTATCAGAGGGCAAATTTCTAGTGGGAGCATGGGAGAACTGTGATCTGTGGTCCCAATCCCTCTTCTGACCTGTTTTCCTCATTTGCTGTTCTGTTACTGTCTGGAACCTCAGTTTCTTACCTTGAAATGTTCTCTGGCTCATTATTGTACTGTGTGGGACCCTCATCACTCTTCAGGGTGTACTCATCATCGGTGAAGCAATAGATTGTGTTCAAGGAAAATATCATACATAGATATTGATTTGTCTTTTCCCTGACATTGCTTCTTGTAATTTTTAGCTTTTTCTCCTACCAAAGTTTGTCAAAATAACATATTTCATATCATTTCTAATCTCTTACTGATTTATTCCTCTGATCTTTTCCTTCACCTACCCCCATTTTAGGTTTTTTGAACACCCCTTCTTTCAGTAGATTTGTTGGGATGAGGAATATACATTAGGCATAGGGATCAAGGCCCATTCACTCTCTCTCTCCAAACAGAAGTGGAGCAAAGTAAGAAGAAATTTACATGTGTGCATATACACACACGTACATATATATGTACACAATGCATCCATCAATATACATATATGTACACATAAACATACACTTATATATTTCTATCCTGAAAGCTTTATTAATTCATGTTTTTAACATAGGGATGTACTATAGTTATTTTTGAATAACATTTTTTCCCTATTAGACACAAAACAATTTCAACATTTTTTTCCTTAATTTTGAGTTCCAAATTTTCTGTTACCTCCTTCTTTCTCTTCCCCACTCCCTGAGATGGTAAACAATTTTATATAGCTTATACATGTGCAACCATGCAAAACATATTTCCATATTAGTCATGTTGTGAAGGAAAAAAAAACATATGAGAAAAAAAGTGAAAAAAATCTTTGATCTTCATTCAGACTCTATAAGATGTTCCTCTGAAGGTGGACAGCATTTTTCATCACAAGTCCTTTGGAATTGTCTTGGATCATTGAATTGATGAGAATAGCTTAACCATTCACAGCTGATCTTCATACAATATTGCTGTTACTGTGTACAAAGTTCTTCTAGTTCTGGTCACTTCACTTTTTATAAGTGTTTACAGTTTTTTTTTTTTCTCTTTCCTGAAATCATCCTACTTATCATTTTTTTTGTTATAGTTGCATTCCTTTATAATTATGTACCACAACTTTTTCAGCCATTTCCCAATTGTTGAACATTCCATTAATTAAAAAATTTTTTGAACCACAAAAAGAGCTGCTATAAATATTTTTGTACAAAAAAGTTTTTTTCTTTAAATCTCTTTGGGATACAGACCTAGTATTGCTGGATCATAGGGTATACACAGTTTTGAGGAGCTGTAATTAATGAAAACCTTTATGTTATTGTTATTTAGGAAATGAAGAACCAATATTCTTTTAAAACATATCCTTTCCCTACTGCAGTTTTTCATATTGTATACATTTGAAATTCCTTTGTATAATTCTAATCAAAAAATGAAAACCACTTGGGAACTGCCTGCCCCTCCCATGATAAGGTTTCAGCTGTGGAAATGGCATTCCATCTTTGAAAACAGAAAAAAGATCTGAACTAGTTCACAAGACAACACAGAATATTGCCAAGAAGATCTCATTAGTTACCATGTGAAGTGGGTTGCCTGACCCCTGAATGTCATCCCACTGTTAGAACAACAGGCTGAAACACAGATGCAAAGAGAGATATGGCTTTGAAATGGTAAGCAAGCTGTAACAAGTGTTGATATATCTACCCAGACTGATTGGTCCATACACTTTTTATCATGTAGGAAAATCACATCAAAAAGATGAGAAAAAAAATCCATAATTTTATTCACTGATCTGATACTTTGTTTCTGCATATAAGTTGAATGGCAAGAAAGATTTCCTTGGAATATGATATATAGTTCTTGTCTGCTTTTAAAGTCAATATTTAACTTTGAGTTACTTTATGCTTTAAGATTCATGCTGTACACAATGTAACTCCATATAGTCATTTTGATCATTTTAATGGAATATTTTCCAAGATATATAGCTTAATTACATATTTGCCAGTTACAAGAAGAGTCTCATAGTAGAGCTCATCATAGACCATTACTATGTTCATATATGCCCAAGGTCTTGAAATCTAAGCAATTGCTTTTAGATCATAGTGAACTTCTTTGCATCTCTCACTCTGTATTACACTTCCTAAATCTATTCTTCTTTTTCCCTTCAAGCTCCATTTCTACCATTTTTTGCTGTTTTTTTTTTCATTTTCATTCTACAAATCCTAATTGGTCCTCACTTTCTTCTTTTCTTCATCATGACCCTAGATTTGACCAGTTCAACTATTCAGTAACATTTTACCTTGACACAAATCCCCCATTTTCCTTTTGATATATACAACCAATCAGATCCAAACAATGTGTTGGCCTCTGTCTTTGCCTTCTCTTTTCATTATTGAGGTGACCATGACATTGCTGACCATGGCTAAAGTACTGTGACCAGCACAGTTGCATGGCTAAGTGACCAGCTGAATAAAAGAGAGATGGGGATGTATTCGATAGTCTGTTTATTACAGAACGATTTCATACAGAGCCAGACACAAGAAAATCATAAGGTTTATATTCCCTATAGCAGAAATTCTTATGTAACCAGAATGCAAGGACCCTCCTTTGGAATAAGCCACTCCCTACCCCAGCCCCAAGGCTGATTATTCATTAAGACTTCATCCTAGGACCATGTCCAGAGGCACAAACAAACAAAGAGTCACAAACAAGACTTGCTAATTAACTATCCTGAAACTTCTTTAGTTATTCATAGAACCAATGAAAGCATCCATCCAACAAGATTATACTCTTCCTCCATATCTGCCTAGTGACCTCATAGAAGAGGGGAGCATTTCCTTAATGTGGTCAGGGGACCACTGAAAGTCTGGTCTGTTACATAAAGTAAGTCACAAATTCATCCAATATTGACTCAGAATTTTTCATAGAAGCACTTTCCTTGTTCTGATCATTTTACTCTACCTAAGTTTGTACAATTATTTCCAGTTATTTCTGAAATCAGTCTGTTTATAATTTCTTATTGCACAATAGTATTCCATTACATTCATGTACCACAGTTTGTTCATCCATTCTCCAGTTGATGGGAATCATCTCAGTTTTCAATATTTTGTCACAATGAATAAGATCGCTATACATTAGAGAAGTGGGGCCTTCATCAGAGACATTTGTTATAAAGATTTTCACCAGATTTCTGAATTCCTTCTAATAATGTCTGCATTGTAGTTGTTTTTGTAAAAAGATTTTTAATTTAATATGATCAAAATTACCTATTCTATATTTCATAATACTCTCTGTCTCTTGGTCTTTAATTCTTTCCTTTCCCATAGATATGACAGGTGTACTACTCATTGCTCTTTTAAATTGTTTGCTTCATTGTCTATGGTACATTTTGACAAGATGTAGTTTCCTTCATTATTTCTTTTAATTAGGTCTAACTTTGCTTTTATTTTGTCTAAGGACAGGATTCCAACTCCTGCTTTTTTACATAAAGATTCTGGTCAAGTCCCTTACCTTTTCTCTGTGTGTGTCTCTGAACTTCAGGTATGTTTCTTATAACCAACATATTGTAGGTTATATTGATTATTGATTATTGATTATTGATCCACTCTGCTATTGACTTCCATTTAATGTGAGAGTTCATACCATTCACATTCATAATCATAGCTTGTGTATTTTCCTCCATCCTATTCTTCCTTCTGCTTGTACTCTCTCCTTTCACCCTTTCCCACCTCACCAGTATTTTGCTTCTCTCTACAGCCTCCCCTGATCTGCCCTCCCTTCTGTCAGTCCCCAACCCCACCCTACCCCTTTTCATACTATCTTCCTCTCCTACTGCCCTGGTGGGCAAGATAGATTTCTATATTCAATTGATTGTGTATATTATTCCTTCTTTGAGCCCTTACTGATGAGAGTAAGTTTCAAGGAATGCCCATTCTGCAACCCCCAACCCCATTTCACCCTCCACTGTAATAAATCTTTCTCACCTCTTCATGTGAGATAATCTATCTCATTCAACTGCTCCCTTCCTTCTGCACCCATTGTATTCCTCTTTCTTGTCCCTTATATTTTTATGCTATTCCCTCAAATTCATCTTATACCCATACCTTCTGTCTATGTGTATTCCTTCAACCTGTACTGTTAGTGATATAATGTTTAAGAGTTACAAGTATCATCTTCCTGTGTAGGTCTGTAAACAGTTTATCTCTATTTAATCCCTTATGTTTTCTTTCCCCTTTCCCCACTGTGTATGACTCACTTTGGTCTTGACATCAAAGGTGAAAGTTTTGGTTTAGTTGTGGTCTTAAAATCCTTCTGTTTCATTGAAGAGCAGTTTTCCCCTTGATGTATCTTGTTTAATTTTGCTAGGTAGGTGACTTTTGGTTGTAGTTCCTTTGGCTTCTCTACTATCCTGTTCCATGACCTCTGATCCTTTAATGTTGCAACTGCCAAGTCCTGTGTAATCTAAATTGTGAATCACATATATTTGAATGATTTCTTTCTGTCCACCTGTAGAAATTCTTCCTTGAAAAAAAGATAATCTTCCTTGACCTGATAGTTCTGTAATTTGGCTATAATGCTCCTCTGGGTTTTTATTTTGCAATGCCTTTCCTTAGGTGATCAGTGAATTTCAATGATCTATTTTGCCCTTCGGTTCCAGGATATCAAGGCAGTTTTCCTTGACAATTTCTTGAAAGACAGTGTCAAAGTCCTCTGTTTGATTATGGCTTTCAGGTAATCCAGTGACTCTAATACTGTCTCTCTTGGATCTATTTTCAGGGTCATTTGTTTTTCCCATTGGGTATTTTACATTTTCTTCTTTTTTTATTTTTTTTAAATTTTCTTGATTGATTTATGATGTCTCCTAGGGCCATTAACTTTCCACTTTCTCAATTCTAACCTTTAGGGTGTTGTTTTCCTCAATTAGCTTTTATTCTTTCCATTTTACCAGTTATACTCTTTAAGGAATTGTTTTCTTCAGTGGATTCTTATATGTCCTTTTCCATTTGGCTGATTCTACTTTTTAAGCAGTTTTCTAAGCTGATGAGTCATTTTTCATAATTATCTTTCACCTCTCTCATTTCTTTTTCCAATTTTTCTTCTATCTCTGTTACATGATTTTTAAGCTTATTAATGAGCTCCTTTGTGAATTCCTTTTGGCCTTAAGACTTCCCATTTTTCTTTGGGGCTTTGGCCATAGTTGTTTTGACATTGTTGTCCTCTTCTGAATTTTTTTCTTGGATGTCCTTGTTACCGTAATGAGTTTCTATGGTAACATTCTTTTTTGGTTGATTTTAACTCCTTTTGCAGGGACGGGGGCTTTTTCCTTTCTTTTAAATTTGATCCCAGGATAGAAGAGGCTCTGTCTCAGACTTCTTGTGCCAATGGCTGCAGGCCCTGGATGCTTAACTGGTGCTGTGCTTATGTTGCTGAAAGGCCCATGGGGAACCCCTGTGTCTGGTGCTCTGTTGGAATTGGAGGGTGGCTGGCACTGCTGGAGGCCATAGGGGATCTGAATGCTTACCTGGTGCCAAGCTGGGGTGCTAATGGTGATGTCTGGCATGTGCTGAAGGTAGAGGTTTTCTGTGTTTCTCTGGGGATACACTAAAGTATGTGTAAGTCTGGGCCCTGGAGGATGCCTGTTTGCCCTTGGCTGTGCTGAAGTACCTGGAGGTCCGACTGCTTCAGGACGCCTGCATCCATTCATTCATTCATTTGTTTGTTTGTTTGTTTGTTTATTTATTTATTTATTCATTCATTTATTTATGTATTTATTTATACTTATTTATTTATTTATTTGTTGGTTTAATTTTAATTTTATTTATTTTAGTTTACATCATTTCCACGAGATTTTGATTTACAAATTTTCTCCCCTTCTTTCCCTTACCCCCCCCTCAAAACAGCCATCCCCTTGTATGACCCCTCCCTCAATCTAATCTCTCCTATGTCCTCCCCCATCTCTCCGTTTACTTTCCGGTAAGGCAGGATGAATCTCCTTTCCACAGTGTCTGTGAATCTTAAGTTCCAGTTGGATGTAGTTAATAATAATAGTAATA
>JAQQSU010006533.1:0-13486 GCA_028627135.1 Pseudochirops cupreus | reverse complement strand
GACACTTTCAGGTTTAAAACATAAGCATTCACTTAACAGTAAAACAAAAAAAATAACAACATGCACTCATATATTAAGTAAAATGTGGGAATAATAAATATATCACAATCTACTCGTAAAGATGGGTAGCACTCTGACACCATTGTACTCAATATATGTGGGTGAAAGTAGACACACATTTATAGAAAACCTTCCAAGGAGGCACATGAGTGAGCTCAGGGTAACTAACATACAACTCTGGAAATGTAAACTTTGGTGTCTTCTTTCTTTCCCAGGAAATGTCCCTAAAAATTCTATGATGAACATAGCTTCTGTATTGAACAGATGTGTTCACTGCCAAGATGAGTTAAGTCATACTGTGTTTTACCAGTACCTCACACTGAGCATATCTTAGCTGGAGTAGTCAGTCTGCTTAGTGACTTCTCTGATTTTTTATTTCTGAGTTATTCCTCTACTCTATTGTATTTATTTCTCAACATTGACAGTAATGCCCATCATTTTCAGCTTCAAGCTTAGTTGATTATGTTCTTAAATCTGTTCTTTCACTTCTTTCTTCTCTTATTTTTTAGGGTCAGACTCTGGGTCCTTTTCTGCAAATTACTCCAATGTAGCTTATGGTTAATAATTAGGAGCTCTCATCTGTCTGTAGTCAGATAAATAAATTACCTTTATCCCACAATCATTGAAAAGTTCTGGCATTGTTATCTTTCCAGGTTATTACAAAGCTTTTCACATTTTTTCATTCAAAACAAGTAAGAAAAATAAAAAAAAGAACAGTAACCGTCTTAGAACTTTGAATTAAGTAACTATTTCTTAGAACTCTGATCAAAGCAGACACCTCCACCACAGACTGCTTCATATGAAAGGATAGTGCCTTAAAATGACAGTACCTTACCATAGGATCATAAACTGGAATCTGGAAGAGACCTTAGATGCCTGCCACCTAGCCCAACTTCTTTTACGAATAAGAAACTAGTTTGGGGAAGTTATTGTCTGCGGTAACACAGGTAGTAAATGGCAGGAATTAAAACTTAGGGCATGTGACTCCCAGACTGGTGCTCTGTTCATTGTATCGTGCTGGCTTTTTTCTTTTTTCTTTTTGTCTTGTTTCTTATATTGTAGTCATTTCTAGATATATCGCTCCCTTCAATCCATTACTTTCACCTAATGAACTTTCCTTTTTAAGAAGAAAAATTCTGCAAAATCAACCAATACATGGCTCTGATAGTATATGCAACATCCCACATCTCAGGGAAAGGGGTGAGGAGCATTTCCTTATATCCAGAGTGGCTACTGTAATTCTGCAAATTAGATGGCATTTTTACTTTTCTGTTTATTTACATTGTTTTAGTAATTGTATATATTTTCTTGATTTTGCTTACTTCACTGTATGTTCATGCAAGTTTTCCCATATTCCTCATATCTATCATTTCTTAAAGCAAAATAATCCATTCTTATTCCACAATTCATTTCGCTCTTCACCAGTGAGTAACCACTTTCTTTCCAATTTCTTGCTACCTCAAAAAAGTGCTTCTATGAGTATTTTTTAACGTATGAGACTCCAGTGCTTTTTCTTACATGCAACAATTGGTGAAGAAATTGGAAAATACTAAGAGGAAGTAGAAAGATTTTTAATTAATATTTATCATCTTTTCAATGGCTTCTTAAATATAATCGTAATCTTTTTCCCATTTAGGTGGTTGCTCACAGTAAATATCAAGAGTCTCAGAGAATTTCAATCTTTCTGAGCATGCAGGATGAAATTGAGACAGAAGAAATTATCAACAATATTTTTCAGAGTGGCAAAACATGCTTTATCCCTCGATACAAATTCGATAGCAACCACATGGATATGGTCAAGTTATTTTCAGCAGAAGAAATTTTTTCACTTCCCAAAACTTCCTGGAACATTCATCAGCCAAGCGATGATGAAGTGAGGGAGGAGGCATTGTCGACAGGTGAGTGGGGAAACCTTTGCTTCCTAACTGAATTCTTCCTCTGAGCGTATCGCTCAAATGTTGCAGTCCATCAGACATGGCTGCTTCACTCACCCTTATAATGTAAGTTAAGCAAGAAATCTTTCTGGGTCTCAAGAAGCTTAGCCATTTAAGTAAGGTCCTGGCCAGTTGTCCATTTTAACTTGTCTCTTGCAGAGTTGGAATTAGACTAGATCTCATAGCAGAGTGAAAGAGACTTTGAGGTATAAGTTCCTTTTAATGCCCCAGGCCACAGTATTAATAAGACTACTGTTCATCTTATGATTACTGATTTTTGAGCACAGTACTTATGGTAGCAGTGGATGTGGAAATGCCATATATTCTGTTTGGATGAATTACCTATTGTACCTAATGTTATTCCTCACTTTAAGGAAAAATACCTGAGAGAGTTATTTAAACTATGGAAAAAACCATCCAGCTGAGCATTTATGTCTGATAGTGCATACTACTTTCTGCTTTTAGAGTTTATTGGTTGTTAGCAGAAAGAAAGGATGTGTGCTTTGACTTCAGTAATTTGGCACCAGCATTATCAATTTTATTTGGCCTGATTTTTTTTTGCCTTTTGGTGTAGTGGATAGATCACTAGGGTTGGACTCAGGAAAAGTCATCTTTATGAGTTCAAATGTGGCCTCAAGCATCTACTGGCTGTGTGACCCTAGACAAGTCACTTAACCTTGTTTTCTTCGGTTCCTCATCTGTAAAATGAGCTAGAGCGGGAAATGGCAAACCAATCTAGCATCTTTGCCAAAACCCCAGATGGTGTTACAAAGAATCAGACATGACTGAAACAACTCAGCAAGAAACAATTGATTTTGTATACTGTTCTTTTGCCTCTGCTTTCTTCACTTTGAATCACTTCCTACATGTCTTCTCATTTTTCTGTGAATTCTCTATGCTTATCATTATTCATGATCCAGTAATATTCCATTACATCCACATACCTCAGTTTGTTCAGGTATTTCTCACTAAGAAGGGAATTTAGGGGTCATGTAGTTCTAACACCCTTATTTTGTAGATGAGGAACTGAGGTCCAGAGAACTTAAGTCATTCTTCTGGTACCCTGCGGACAAAAGGTAGCAGAGTCAGGATGTGACTCCCAGTGTTCTTTCTGCTGTACTAGGCAAAGACTTTTTTGGGAGCTTTAAAAAAATGATCCTATTTTGAATCTTTTTGTACATATTGGCCTTTTCTTGTTGTTATTATCTACTCTGAGATATAAACACAGTTATGGGACCTCTGGTTAGAAATAGCGTGAACAGCTTGGTAACTTTCTTTCATAATTCCAGATTATTTACCAGAATGATTAGATCAATTCACAGCTTGGCCAGCAGTGAATTACCATGTTTGGCTTCAAGACTGAATTTTCCCCTCTTTGCCAATTTGCTACATGTGAGGTGATAGCTCTGTGTTGTTTTAATTTGCCTTTCTCTGTGATTTTGAACATTCTAGATGGCTGTTGAGAGTTTATTTTTCTTCTTTTGAGAACTATTCATTTGTCTTCTTTGACGACTTAGCTTTTTGGGACTGTCATCATTACTTTCTACTCCTATATTCCAAAACTCATTATTTTTAGGTGCTGCTTCTTTTCTTGGTCTATTTTTGCTAGTAGGTAATTCCTTCACTCTGACTGTTCCCTATTGTACCACAGTATTTTATTCTAAATATAATTAAGCTTCAGGAAGAATTTAAATTTATGACTAAAAGGAAATATCAGAGGAGGAATTTCCATTGATTGATTCTCCTACAATTATAACTGGGGAAGAATATAATTCCCTAGATATTTAGATAACTTCTTAACCAGTACTTAAAAAAATAAAAAAAATCCTTTCTTTAAATATTCATCTAACATAGATTTTCCTTCCTCTTAATGCTTTCATCAAAGATGCCCTTGATACAAATTATTTTCATAAAAATTTTATATAATTGGGAAAGTAGGCACATAGGTCACTAGTTAGTGATATTCTTTCTCTTGATTGCTTTTTGTTTGTAATAACATGGTCTAAGATTTTTTCCATGTCTTTTATGTCTTCAGATACCTGGAGAGTAAAGAAAGAGAATAATACGTAGTAAACATGGAAAGATAAGCTTGGGACCAGGCTGTGAAGGACTTAAAAGCCAGCCAAGAAGAGTTGGTATTTTATATTAGAGGGAAGAGAGAATCATTAGAGTTCATTTAGTGGGGGAATGATTTGGTTATATTTGCACTTCAGGAAATCACCTTGGTAGATGTATGGATGGCAGATGGATTGGAATGTTGAGAGATCTGAGGAAAGGAGACCAATTAGGAGGCCATTGTTATAATCTTTTGAGAGGTGATGAGGTGGTGGCTACCTGAGTAAATAGAAGGAGTCAGATATTAGAGATATTATGGAGGTAGAAATGGCAAAATTTGGCAGCTAATTGAATATGTGAGATGAAGGAAAGTGAGGAGTTGAGGATGATTTGGAGATTGTGAAGCTGGGAGAATAGAGGAATGGTGGTGCCTTTCGTAAGTTCTGTTTTGAATATGTTAAATTTGAGATCTCTCTAGGATGTCCAATTTGAAATGTTCAGTAAGTAACTGGTTATATAAGACAGAAGCTCAGGAAGGAGACTGGGGCTGGATATAGCGATCTGTGATTCATCCATAAGCAATGACCAAAGAGCTGGTGAAGATACCAGGAGATAGTGTAGAATAAAAAGAGGGTCCAGGTAAGAGCCTTGAAGAAAATCCACAGTTGATGATATGGATAAAAAGCCAGCAAAAGAGCCTTTGAGCCTAGACAGATGGAGGAAAACTAGCAGAGAATAGTGTAAAACAAAACAAAAAAACTGAAGCAGAGGAGAGAAAGCATCTTGCAAAGGGAAGGTGGTCAACAGTGTCAAAAGCAGCTGTGGGGCAAGATGGATGAGCACTGAGAAGTGCCATTAAATTTGTTTTCCAGCACATTTTCCTATCCTGTCCAATTGTTCCATCTCCTTCCTTTATTGCTTCTTGTGACTGAACAGGGTTAGTGTTAATCACTTTTTATGGAAGTTGGGTTCTGTCCCTGCCTCCCCTCCATTACTGCTGTGGGACATCTCTACAGCTGACTCTCTGAATAGTAAGCCTCTGGGCTTAGTTATGCTTACTCTGACTGGCATGTGGGTGTAGGATTATTGAATGAGAGCTCTATATAGTAAAGGTTTCTGGAGTTAATTCATTGGGTTTTTACCTTGTGTGTCTTTTTAACTTGTGCATTCATCTTTAATTATATTACATCCAGTGCATAATTACTCTCTTTTGATTTTTGTAATTGTAGAAGTTTGTAGCAAGCAACCATTTAGCCATTTTGCTGGTTACATGGTCTTTGGGTCTTGCCTTCAATCTGAGAATGCTTCAGACCATCTAAAGGCACAAAAACTGGTCTGGGTAATTAAACCTACTAGCAACCGGTAACTATGCTTCCTCTTCCTTAAATATCTTAGGTAATGCCTCTCTTACATTTTGCCATACTAGCTGTATAATACAACCCAGATGCCCTGGCTGCCCTACTCACCCCGATTTTAGTGCTAACTAAGCACGCTGCTTTCCCTGGCAATTGTGTTGATGCCTTCTCTATTAATAGTGCAAATGACTTCTGTAGCAAACCGAATTGCCCAATTTGGAGGATTTGTGTTTATCTGACTTTTCTTATAAATTGGTAGACCTAATTCATTTGGCAGTATGGTGGTTGCTAAGAAAATTTGAAGGCTATCAGCAAATTAACTGAGTTCTGACAGTAATCTTAGGAGTCTCTGGGGAATTTTGTGTTAGTGGTATGCATTTTTTTCCACACAAAAAAATCACAGTGTGCTAGGACTTCAGAGGGATCTTAGACTAAGGAATCTTAGAACTCATTTAGTTCAGGGTTTTTTGAAATTTTTTTGCTCACAACACAGTATCCTTCACCATGAGGAATTGAGACAGAGTGGACATTTAACTTGACAACAAAGAAAAATAGTCAGGGAATTGGGCCTTCAGTTTACCTGGAGTCTTAGGATTCTTGTGCCTCTCCTTTCCCTCTTCCACCCCTTCACCCTCTTTTTTTTCTTGACTTCCTCATCATTCACAGAAAAGAACAAAGCTTTGCATCTGGATGGATAGGATTGCTATTGTCATATAACAAGTAGGAAGAGAAGGCAACCAGTCACAGCAAAGATAGAGGTTGGGATCCTTGCCTTACAGATTTAAAGCTGGAAGAGAATGCAGAGACTGTCTATTCCACTCCCTTCGTTTTACTGATGGGTAAACTGGAACCCAAGGAAATTACCTGCCTTATTCAAGGCCTCGTTATCATTAGTGGCACAATTTGAACCCCGGTCCTCTGATTTCAGAACTTTTGCTCAAATATGGAAGTCTGGGACTTTGGAAGGAGTTTTGTGGCACATCTAGAAACTTGATCACTAGGGTGTGCCACAGCACCCTTGGGAACCACTGATCTAGTTCAGTCTTTTCATTTTATAGAAGTGGTAATAGGTGTAGACTGGCCAAGTTCATGGTTCTGTAGTGAATTAGAGCTGAAAGAGAGCAGAACCCATGTCTCCTGACTCTCATGCTTCTATGCCACCCTTCCTTTCCACTTGAATGTGTTTGTTTTACTGAACTTAAAACAGTAAATTCACTTAAAAAACCAACAGATTTAAAATATGCATTCAAATGGAGTAAAGTGAAAATGGGAGGTATTTGTCTTTCGTTTTTGAAGAGGACCAATGACATCACCAGTTCTTGATTAAACACAACAAAAAAAGCAAGTCCAAATGGGGGCAGCTAGGTGGTGCAGTGAGGACCTGAGTTCAAATTCGGCCTCAGACACTTAACACACACACACACACACACACACACACACACATACACACACACACACACACACACACACACAAACCCTGCTGTGTGACCTTGGGCAAGTCACTTAACCCCAATTGCCCTACCTTCCTCCCTCCAAAAAGAAAAAAAACAAAATAAAACAAAAAAGCAAGTCCGAAATAAAAGCTTATCTGGCCTTTCCTTCTCTTTTATTGACAAGAAAAGGTGCTAACCAGCAAGTAGGGGTGGGGGGTTTCCTATTTGGAGTTCACTATGCCAGTGAAAGCACAGGTGTAGTCAATCCTTATCCCTATTTTTCCTATCATTCTCCTTCGTATCCTGGGTTTTCATTTGCAGTAGCAGCTTTGAATGTGATAGGATATTAATTTTTCAAAGCACAGCTCTAGTAGCTATCAAGTCTTTGAGACAACTTGATTAGAGCTCCAGATTGTCTTCTGTGTGATCAGATTAAAATATACATTCATGGTGTGCAGGTGCTCTCCTATTTTATGTAGTCTAGGAAAACAGCAAACCTCATGTGGTATCAGAAGTTTTAATGCTGGGTCCCTAAATAAAATTAAGAAAGGAATTCTTCAGTGTATGTTAATTGAAAAATTGGCTCCTCCTAGTTGGAGATCCATTTTTCTTTGTTCTTGGACTTCTTGGTCAACAAACATTTATTATGCACTTATTATGTGCCAGGTACTATGCTAAGTGCTAAAGATACAGTGAAAGGCAGAAAACAGTCTCTGCCTTCAGGGAACTTCTGTTTTAATGAGGAAGCCATCATGTAAATAACTGGGTATGACAAAATATGTCCAATAGAAATGGAAGGTAATCTTCGAGGGGAAGTTGCTAGAAGCTTGGGTGACCAGGAAAGCCTTCCAGAAAGTGAAATTCGAGCTTAGTCTTGAAGGAAACCATGGGGACTGAAGTGGAGGCAAGGAGAGAGATCATATCTGGGATGGGGGAATGGCTACTGTAAGGGTGTGGAGATGAGAGATATAATCTATTGAAGGAATTGCAAATCAGTGGAGCTGAATTGTAGAATGTGACTCAAGAGGAGTAAAATGTGAGAAGGCTGGAAAGTTAGAAAGAGGTCAGGTTATGAAGAGCCTAACAGAGGAGTTTGCATTTTATCCTAGAGGTGAGAGGGATCCATTGAAGCTTAGGGAGCAGGAGTGTGACACAGTCAGATCTGTGTCTTAGAAAAATCCCTTTGAGGGGAGTTGAGGCAAGGAGACCAGTTAGAAAGCTTTTGTAATAGTTCAGATGAGATCTGGTGAGAGTCTGATGCAGACTTGTGGCAGTGTGGCAGAGAAAGAAGGGGACCAGCAACAAGATTTGGCTACAGATTGGCTGTGTGGGCTGAGAATGAGGGGATGAGAAGGAAGTCAAGATGAGGCCTGGGTGATTGGTAGGATGGTGGTCTTTCAACAGTATCTGACAAGTTTAGAAGAGGGGAGGGGCTTGGGGAGAAGGCATGAATTTAGAAATTGATATGTTGACAGGCTGTAGCCCTGCCTCAGTCAGGATTTTCCTTTTCCTTTTCTGCTATATTCCATCTTTCCAGAACAATGCCCCCAAACTCCCTCTGTTCTGTCTTCACCAATCTGTGCCTGGCCACTGTGATACCCCAGATTCTGCTGCCTTCTCTCTCTCTCCTATGTGAATGCCCTCTCTATTCCTCTGCCTGTATTAATAGCAGAGATTAGACTTTTAGAAAGTTCTCTACTATCACTTAAGTGAAATAAATGAAAATAAAACACTTACAGAGCATAGTCTTATCAATTCATAGAGCATGAGAATGGTTTTGGGATAACCATAATCTTTGTATCGTAGGCCCTTTCCTTTCTAACTTACCTCTTGGCCTGGCCCTGCTCTGTGGCCAAATGCAATGCTACCTCTTTGGAAGATTCTGTTTTCTGACTTTGCCTTAGACCTGACTCTTAGTTATTTTTGCTTTAAAGCTGGTACCCCCTCTGGATCCTCCCGCCAGCTTCAGGGTTAGCACCCTCAGATCTTTCAGATATCACCACCCTTTTAAAGTAAGAAGAACTTTTGATTTATGGCTCATTGCTTCCCTCACTTCCTCCTCCCCTACCCGCTAGGAAAAGTTCACTAGAATATGGGTTTACTATACAGCATGTACATCCAGATACGGAATGGGATGAGAGAAGAGGCATGATTTCATTGGTATAAGGAACTCCCTAATGGAGAGATCCTTTCTACCAACGCAGATCTCAATTTATAATCTTAGAGAATTGCCTAGGGTAATGAGAGGTTGAATAATTTGCTTGGGAGGGGGAGGGGAACAGTTCTGTATGTTAGAGGAAGAACTGGAACTCAGCTCTTCCTGACTCTGAGGCCAGTTCTCTATCCACCGAGCCATGCTGCCTCTACCTTATATAGATTTAATCACATATAATTTCTATTCAGAGACTGCTTGAGCAGTAGTCACCTTACCTTTAACCATTCCCCCAAACCTATAGAAGACAGAGCTCTTCGCAGTTACATTAATCACTCTGTCTATCAAAGAGTGTCTTTTATTTGTGTGTGGCTCTTTGAAACTTTAAATCTTTATCTAGGGAACTAGTTCTGTTGTATAGTGAAACTTAGAAGAACCCCAGCTCATTTTTAAGTATTTGTGCTAACGTATGGTAGAAATAGCATGGGGGGCGGTGGGAGGCATGTAGGTGGTACAGCAAAGAGAGCATCAGCCCTCCGGCCTCAGACACTTAACACTTACTAGCTGTGTGACCTTGGGCAAGTCACTTAACCCCAATTGCCCTGCCCTCCACCATCCAAAAAGCAAAAAAAAAAAAAAAGGAAAAGAAATAGCATGGGGAATTTAAATTTATAAATAGTCTCAAAATTACTAGATAACATAACTTAAAATCTCATTGACTTAAAAGTAGTAATAGGAGCTAATCTTTCTTCTTTTCTTCTTATCTTTTCTTTGCCTTAGACTAATAAAATTGCTAACAAGATTACTTAAAAGATTAAGTGAGTTTCATGTTACAATGAACTACTATTAAAATGAAATTTCAGTTTCACAAAAATCTTGAGCCTTAGTCGATAGTTCACTTATATCATGCAACATTTGATGTAGCAAAATTCCAATTGAAGAATCAGGATAGTCTTTTAGACTTGGTTGTACCAAGATTTAATTTATAGTGAAGAAATTAGAACATTGGCAACAGAAAGAAAAAGTAAAGTTTATCTATCTTTTATAGACAGGATAGTTAAACTGAATAAAGGAGTAGATATATGAGTCACACAGAATGAAAGGATGGGAATAGTTTGAGAGCTGCATCAGTTGAAGAAGGACCCACATAGATGAGATCACACATCCATCCAAGTATATCTTGGATAGATGCCGCAGAGGTACAATAAGCTAGGCCCAGAATTTAATAGAAGATTGATATCTGACTAGATTTCATTTGATATATTGGACAATTTAAAAAAAATAATTCCATGCTGCTCAGTCTTGTAAAAAGCCAACTTTTTATGAACAGTAGTTCCAAAGTGACACTATATGAAGACAATCTCAGAAGAACCAAAATCTCTTGTGTGACCCAAAGGCCCATGTGGCAAGTATACGTAGGCTACATTATATCACTAAAGACAAATTGCATTGTACTATAGTGGGAAGAATTCAGGATTTTGAGTCAGAAAACGTGGGTACAAATCCTGGCTCTGCCACTTACTACCTGGGACCTCAAGCAAGTTAATCTCTCTGGGCTTGGATGAGGGGTTGGACTAGATGACCTCCAAGATCCCCTCCAGCTCTGAATCTGTAAGTGGGATGAAAGACATATCAGGGACATATGTTTGGAAAAAGAGGCCGGTCATGTAACAAAAGTAGTAAGTAACTCATAGACACCCCAGTTATTATATTACCCTGTGAACCAGAAATGCTCCCTCTTATCTTGCCTCTGCTCCTTCCTTACTGGACTTCACCTCTATGCTCTGAGCCTCCTCATCCTAGAAGATGCCTCTGCCTTCTCCTTGGGTTGGTGAATTCTTCCCTGAACCTCCATTTGAAGAAGTGACTAAGACAGCCATGCTAGCTCCTCTCTCTCTGCTCTCTTCCTGGCTCTTCAGCCTTTTACAACTGGCATTAGTTCTCTCTTCTCTCATCTCCACTCATTTCCCTTTGATGTCTTGTTTTCTCCTCTTAGGGTGTGGTTATAATCTCTTTGAAGGTAAGGGACTGCCTTTTTTTGTGCTTCTGTATGTATTTTTGTCATTTAACACAGTGTTTAACACACAGTAAGTAATTAATGAAAGTGCTCTCTCTCTCTGTCTCTGTCTCTGTCTCTCTCTTCATCTCCATATCCCCCCCCCCCAAATTCACCCCCATCACAGATCACTAAAACAGTAGAATATACTGGAAGAATTTTGAGAAATCACAAGGATTATATAAGTGGGAGCTGAAAACAAAGTCAGTTTCCAATTTTTAAAGACCTCTAGAAGGTCACTCATCACATGATTCTTTACTATGAGAATAGAATTTTTCCCCATATGTAATCTTAACCTTTCATGATAAAATTAGTATTTTTTTGTCATTTGTTCTACCGGACTAATATTTTTTTTATAGTTAACACATGATAAAAAAATTGAATCATATATTTTCTACATATTTTGGTCAGTTTTGTGACTTCGATATAGTATGCTATATAATATAGCTGTAAAGCCTTGCGTAGTCCCTCCTCAGCCCTTCATTAAAGATGCTCTCAGCACAAGTGTAAATGATCCATCCATGTATAGTAGTTTTTTCCTTTTTTTGCCATTTTATTTATTTATTTTTGGTTTTCAACATTAATTTCCACAAGATTTTGAGTTACAAATTTTTTGCCCATCTTTCCCCTACCCCCTACCCCAAAATAGTGAGCCTACTGAATACCCCTTCCCCCAATCTGTTCTCTCTTATATCCTCCCTCATCTCCCTCCCCCCCCCCAACTTTCTAGTAGGGCAGGGTGGATTTCTATACCCCAGTGCCTGTATATCTTATTTCCCAGTTGCTTGTAAAAAGCAATTTTTTAAAAAAAACATTTGTTTTTAAAACTTTGATTTCCAGATTTTTTTTCCCTTCTTCCCTCCTCACCCACCCCCACTGGGAAGATAAGCAATTCAATATAGGTTGTACATGTGTAGTTATGCAAAACATTTCTATAGTAGTTATATTGTAAAAGACTAACTATAATTCTGTCCATCCTATCCCGCCCCCCGTTTATTCTATTTTCTGCTTTGACCCTGTCCCTTTTCAAAAGTGTTTGTTTCTAACTACCTTCTCCCCCAATCTGCCCTCCCTTCCATGCTCTCCCCTCTTATCCCCTTCCCCCCTGCTTTCCTGTAGCGTAAGATACCTGAGTATGTATGTTATTCCCTCCATAAGCCAAATTCAGTGAGAGTAAGGTTGACTCCATTCCCTTTTGTCTTCCTGCTCTTCCCCTCCATTGTAACAGTTTTCTCTTGACTCTTTTATATGAGATAGTTTACCCTAATCTATCTCTCCCTTTCTCCTTTTCCCAATATATTCCTCTTTCACCTCTTAATTTTATTTTTTTTAGATATCATCCTTTCATATTCAATTCATCCTGTGCCCTCTGTCTATGTATATATGTACATACATATGCACATACTCACATATATATTTATACAGACATATACCCTCTTACACATACATATATATGTATACATATATATATACATATATATTCCCTTCAACTATCCTCATACTGAGAAAAGTCTTATGAGTTACAATTATCATTTTTCCACGTAGGAAAATAAATAGTTCAATTTTAAAAAGTTCCTTATGATTTCTTTTTTTTTTTTTGAGGGGGGGAGGGCAGGGCAATTGGGGTTAAGTGACTTGCCCAAGGTCACACAGTTACTAAGTGTTAAGAGACCCGATTTGAACTCAGGTCTTCCTGACTCCAGGGCTGATGCTCTATTCGTTGCACCACCTAGCTGCCCCCCTTACAATTTCTTTTTCCTGTTTACCTTCTCATGCTTCTTGTATATGAAAGTCAAATTTTCTGTTCATCTCAGGTTGTTTTTATCAAGAATGCTTGAAAATCCTCTATTTCATTGAATGACCATATTTTTTCCCTGAAGCATTATACTCATTTTTGCTGGGTAGGTGATTTCTTGGTTTTAGTCCTAGCTCTTTTGACTTCTGGAATATATTCCAAGTCCTTTGATCCCTTAATGTAGAAGCCGCTAGGTTTTGTGTTATCCTGATAGTGTTTCCACAATACTCAAATTGTTTCTTCCTGACTGCTTGCAGTATTTTCTCCTTGACCTGGAAACTCTGGAATTTGGCTATAATATTCCTAGGAGTTTTCTTTTTGTGGTCTTTTTCAAGAGGTGATTGGTGAATTCTTTCAGTTTCTATTTTGCCCTCTGATTCTAGAATATCAGGGCAGTTTTGCTTGATAAATCTTGAGAGATGGTGTCTAGGCTCTTTTTTTTTTTAAATTTTTTTTATTTACTCATTTACTTTTAATTTACAAGATTCAGTTCCACAATCACTTCAGTTTCAGATTTTCTCCCCTCCCTTCACCCCCCCCCCCCCCCATGGTGGCGTGCAATCATGTATAGGATCTGCAAATACTTTCACATTGTACAATAGTTTGGTCATATAGAAGGGTTGTAACCAATGAGTGATCACTGGGA
>JAQQSU010006532.1:0-13486 GCA_028627135.1 Pseudochirops cupreus | reverse complement strand
AGTTAGTCTATTTTTTAAGGTGTTATTTTCTTCAGTCAGGTTGTTGACTCTCTTTTCATGATTTTCTTGCATCATTCTCATTTCTCTTCCCAATTTTTCCTCCACTTCTCTCATTTGGTTTTCAAAAATCCTTCTTCAGCTCCTCTATGGCCTATAATCAGCTTACATTTTTCTTGGAAGCTTTTGGTACAGGAGTTCTTAGTGTTGTCTTCCTCTTGTTCCATGCTTTGATCCTTTTTGTCCCCAAGAAAGGAATCTAAATTTGGATTGCTGTGCTTGCTTTGCTTCCTTTGCCTGCTCATGTTGCCAGTCAATTAACTTGACTTTTGTGCTCTTTGCCACAGTAAAACTCTGCTTCCAGAGAAGAGAACTTTGCCCCAAATTGCTGAGGTTTTCACAGCTGCCAGAGGTATTAGGAGGCTGCCATCTCTACAACCCCCACCAGTTTTGTCTCACGGTCACACACCTCAGGACTACCATCCAAGACCACAATCCCAATCCAGGCAAGTTAAGGCAAGGGCACTTCACCTCTGAATGGTTGCTTGCCCCCCCTGAAATCTGCAGCCCTGGAGATCTGAAGCAGCCACATGTAGGCAGCTGCAGGGCATCCATTTCCACTGCTTCTGGCTCTGGGGGCAGAGGGCCAGTCCTGCTCCTCTGTCTCTCTCTCTCCCCCACCCCCCAAATTCAGCTGAGTTCCACTGAAACTTTCACTTTATCTTTGGCATTTATAGGTTGATAATTCTGGAAACTGGCACAGCTTCTGGTGATCCTATCTCCTGAATGCTCTAGCCAGCTAGTTAGGCAACCCTGGGGCTAAAACCGTGGGTTCATGCAGGCTGGGCTTGGCTCCCAGCATGCTGCGATGAACCCTTCCTGTCCCCCTGCTGGGCTGCCTTCAGCCAAAGATTTGTTTCTCTGTCACTTTCTGGGTTCTGGAGCTCTAAAATTTGTTTAGAGTCATATTTTAGAGGTATTTGAGGTGGTTATGGGGGGAGCTCACAGAGTTTTCCTTCTTCTATACCACCATCTTGACTCTACCCCTCAGTATATATTCTTATTGTCAGATTCTTAGAGAAAGAATTATTTCTATAATTGGTTCTTTGATTCACTAATTTCTTTTTTTTCTGAATAACATATAATTTTCCCAATTACATGTAAAAACATTTTTAACATTCCTTTTTAAAAAAATTTTGAGTTCTATACTCTATCCCATAACCCTCCCCTAACCTCTCACTCAATGAACAATTTGATACATGTTGTTCATTTACAATCATACATATTATTTTCATATTATTAAAGAAAATCCAGACCCCTCCCTCATATTCTTTCTCTCTCTCTCTCTCTCTCTCTCTCTCTCTCTCTCTCTCTCTTTCTCTCTCTCTTTCTCTCTCTCTCTCCCTGGTTATCTCTCTAACACACACACACACACACACACACACACACACACACAGAAGTGAAAAATACTTCTTTCTGATTCCATCAGTTTTTGCTCAGAAGGTGAATAGCTTTTTCATGATGAGTCCTTTGGAATTATCTTGGATCATTGTATTGCTGAGAATAGCTCAGTCATTCACAGATGATCATTGCACAATATTGCTCTCTATCTCTTGTTTGGTCATAACTTCCCCTCTTCATAGAGCTGACAGGTAAAACTATTCTTTACTTTCTCAATTTGTTTATGGTATCACCTTTTGTGTCTAAATTATGTAGCCATTTTGACCTTATTTTGATATGTGTGTAAGATGTTGGTCTATGTCTGCCATATTATTTTTCACTTTTCTAGTACTTTTTGTCAAATAATGAGTTCTTGTGCCAAAAGTCTAGGTCTTGGGGTTTATGAAAATAAACCCTAGAAAAATAAAGAAGAAATAAAAAGACATTTTTGTGTATAGTGATTAGAAGAATTTATTTTGTTTAGGTATATATATTTGGTGTATGACTTTTTTTTCTTTTCTTTTATAAGATTGGGTGGGGTTTGGGAGGAAGAGAAAATAGATTTTTAAAAATAGGGATGTAATTTGTGCTTCAGATATAAATATTTCATGCCCTTTCAGAAGAAATCAGCATTATTAGTATTGGTATGGTATCTTATTGTTTCATCTATCAAAAAGTGAGAGTGTTTTATAAATTAATGTATAATAAAACCAAAATATATCAATAAAACTTAAAGTTATGATATGGAAACACACAAACAATAACAGCAACTCCAGACTTGATCCTGGATGTAGCTCCAGTAGTCAGCTGGTGGCCTCAATTTCCTTGTCAATTAGCTAGAAGATACTGAAGGTTGAATGCCAGAGCTGCAGGCCTATTACCATTCTAAAACCCAGGGGTGAGGAACCCTGTCCTTGAGGCCACATGTGGTCCTCTAGGGCCTTGCGTATGGTCTTTTGACTTAGTACAAGTTTTACACAACAAATCATTTTATTAGGGGAATTTGTTCTTTGAAGTCTGAATTTAGTCAAAGGTCTATACTTGGCACCTAGAGGGTCACATGTGGTCTTGAGACTGCAGGTTCCTCACCCCTTGGAGACCTCCCCTATGATCCTGCACCAGAGTTGCCAACTTGTTCACTCATCCCTGAAATAAATCTAGTTGAGATATGGTTCATATAAAGGTGGTTTGGGCGTGGGGGAGATGGCAAAAGGGAGCCCATTACTGTGCAGAGCAACAAATTCCAGTCCAGCATCTGGTCTGTGCCCCTGGGCTGAATTCTTTATTTTGGATTGTAAAAAAAGGAATTTCCCACTGCTGTTTCTTCAGTTTCTGATCCTTACTTAACGTGGTGTTCTACCTTGATCTTTGCTGGAGTAGTTATCAGAGATTTCAAGGATAAACTGCTTCTCCTACTCCACCATCTTTGTTGCCCTTGGAGAGCCTCCCATAGAGGTTCCCTTGATGAGATCCTGAGAATTGTCTACTATTCAGGTGGAAGGCAGTGCAAGATCTAAGCTATATTCATATACTTAACCTGAGTTTTATATTTCCCCTCCAGTCATTTCTTCCAAATAGCAAGTAGTAGTCCAGATTCTAGAAGTCTGTTGCCAAACTCAACTGGAAATCTCTCCTAGTTATGACAATTTTCACTTCTAGCTCTGAAGTTTACCTAATAGTCAACCTTTTGGATATGCAGAAAGAACACCTATATGGAAAGAAAATGCCAGCACCTTACTTGCCTATTCCAGGAAAGTTTTTTCAGAGAATATATGCCTAGGGATGGGTTTTGAATAAAGGGGGTATAAAAACTTGACTATCTTTTTCAGTGGTCAGGAAAAGGCTTATACTGTGGGACACAAAAAGAGCTTGCTTAGAGACAGAACAAAAAAATACTTTTCTGGAAAGAGAACCAAATGACTTGAAGGGGGAATAAAGATGGAATGTAAGAACAGTAGCAAAAGACAAAAGTGCTAAAAAAAAAAAAAGGGAACTGATCTAAGCCTCAGTGTTAAGATTTTAAACTTGAAACAATATGCAATCAGTTAACAGTAAGAAGGGTCGAGGAAGTCAAGGGGAAGCAATGTAATTAATTCTGTATGTGTGGAAGACTACTTACTACCAATGAAAACAATTCTATGAAAAGTTATTCCATATATATGCATTGTAAGTATGTATGAAAGAAAAATATTATAAATAAATATATGTGTGTATGTGTTACTTTATACACTTAGTACATACTGCAATTACTAATAAATTCACAAAGTTTATTTTGTGTACCATATTGGGCTATGAAATACAAGTATCTCGTTAATGAAATAACATTCCATTTTCAGTTGGCATGAGCATATTTGCAATTAATACATTAATATATTATGTTACTTTCAATCATTTTCTTTTAGAAATCCTGGTCAATTATCTTCTTAATATGGTGAATTCTAAACAGATATAAAATATATGTATCTATATTTGCATATATTTGTGTGTCTATGTGTGTAGGTGTGTATAAAAGATATTCATTTTATCTAGAACAGTGGTTCTCAACCTTCCTAATGCTGTGACCCTTTAATACAGTTCCTCATGTTGTGGTGACCCCCAATCATAAAATTATTTTTTGTTATTACTTCATAACTATAATTTTGCTACTGTTATGAATTGTAATATAAATATCTGATATGCAGGATGTATTTTCATTGTTACAAACTGAACACGACCCACAGGTTGAGAACTGCTGATCTAGAATGTCACAATTTTACATTTGAACAATTTTAAATATTAAATAAAAAAGAAATAATCAAGCACTCTCTTAATCTTTTCAAGTAAATAAGCAAACAAGGAGTTTGTAAAAAAAAAATAATATTTGGTTGAGTTTCTCCCAAGGCTTAACATTAAAATTTTGTATTTACTGACCTTATTCCATTACTTTGATATATGAGGTGATTCTTGCAGACAGTAAAAATTTAGGCACATCAGTCATCATCACTTACTTTAGCCTGTGTTGATATTGTTAAAGATAATAATGCACAATTCTTCTAAACTAATCTTTCCCCTTTCCGGATATGGACATATCCGGAAAGGGGTAAAGAAAGAGGAAAAAAGAAAAGGTTTATTCATCTACTTATGAAAACTCTTGTTACTGTTACCCTCTGTCCTCTCTACTGTTGCTGAGTTACATCCATGGACATTTTATTGTATTTTTTAAAAAGTTGAAAAACAATATGGTAGAGTAGCTAGAGGGTCATTATTGGAGATAGGAAGACCTGGAATCAAGAACTAGCTCTAAAATATACTAGCAATGCAACAATGGACAAATCACTTACCTTCTCTATATCCGTGGCAACTCTCTGAGACTAAAGGTTATGAAAAATTAGCTGTTCTATATCAACAGAGGGAGTTTCCTCAACTTATAGAATCACAAATTTAGGGTCATTACTAGTCCTACAAAATAAAAGATAACAAGCTGTTTATCTATGAAAATCGGATTAAGAAAAAAAGGAATGTTTGAACACTGTTAAAACTTATTATTTTAAGAACAGGCCATTGAACTCTAAGTGGTTATATCTGAAACAGGTGGTTGTTTAAATTAACCAGTTCCTCTTAACCCCACAAAAAAATAAGTTGTGTGTCTAGACATAATCCTATTCCATGTTTAGAACTTATGCCCTTTCGGAAAAAAAAATACTAGGGACCAGTCACTCACTAAAATTTTTAAAGTGTAAATTTAGTTAGTCAAAAGCTGCTCATGTTATTTCACAGTTCTCATGAACTTAATAGAACCTCAAGTTATATTTTTACTACCCACCTCCACCAAAGATCCTGACCTTAGACTAATATTCCAAGATAAAATAGTGCAGTGCTCTATGATTGATTTGCTAACTAACTCAGTGGAAAATCTTATGCGCATGCAAAACACTTGCTCGTATGATTTTACAACACTTCTATGCCAAACTCTTATTGAACGTTCTTTTTCTCCCCCAACTTAAATATAATGAAATGTTTGTATAATTTAAGAGAGTTTTGTTCTGTAACCTGGAGAACTTTCCATTCATCCTATACTGCGGAGCACCTTGTTCTCTGGCCTAATCTATTAGCATTCATTTATTTTATAATTTGTAATAATGTTAGGAAATATTGTTTAAACCTTACCTTCTAAGCTTTATTAATTAGTAATGAATGCTCGTTTCCAAAGGCACCCTCTGCACCTTTGAACCTTTGTTACATCTCTAAAGAAATTCTTTACCTAGAGATTTCATTCTAAAATTGCAAGTTATTTTCATGTGTTGATTTATAAGTAAAATAAGCTTAAGTACTAAGAAAATATGCTACGTTTTTTTAAAAATTGTTTTGCCTAGAGTTTAAAGTGTGTGTGTGTGTGTGTGTGTGTGTGTGTGTGTGTATGTGTTAGGAGGCTTAAAATAAAATTAGAGGGGAAAAAATCCAAGTTTTCCAGGAAATCCAATAGTTCTTGCAGTCATCAAATCAACAAGCATTGATTAAGCACATATTTCATGTTAAGCACTTTAAACATTTTAATGAGTATTTTGCAAGTGAATATTGGAAATCCACA
This sequence comes from Pseudochirops cupreus, assembly GCA_028627135.1. Lineage (NCBI taxonomy): Eukaryota > Metazoa > Chordata > Mammalia > Diprotodontia > Pseudocheiridae > Pseudochirops > Pseudochirops cupreus. The sequence goes on along the minus strand of JAQQSU010006532.1, from coordinate 7,482 downwards.
CATTAAATTTCCCTTAAAATGTAAAATGGCTAAAAAATTAATTGCATTTATCAGGTGTGACAGTATTGTTACCACCTTGAAAAATCTACAAAATGTTAAGTAACACATAGATCTCTTATTTTTTTTTAAATGGTCTCTGTTTCTTCCTAATTGAATTTGTAACTATTTTTAGCAGCCTGCCTTGTGAAATCTTTGTATCCCCCAAAGAACATGTCTCTTGAGTTTCAAGAGTTCTTTGAGCTGTTTTTCTAAGACTTACTAATCAAAACCATTTTGGGAATTACTATTGTTCTAGTTTGTAGGTTTTCCACTGTAATGGACCGCATCTTAATATTCAATACATTTATCAGAACACAGAGCTTCAATGTTGACTCAACAATCGTAGCACAGCTTTGCAATGTCTTTGTTCACCCATGGCATACTCACGTGCATGTGTAAGTAACACATAAGACTGATATTAAATCTAATTACCTTTAATATTTCAAGGATACTTAATTGTACTGAAACATATAATTAAGCCTTCTTAACTTGATCAATTAATACCTGGGTCTTTTCATAAGTCTTTTATATATGTTCTGGAAATCACATTGAAGGTCATCCTGTGTACTTTTTTTCCTAATATATATTTTATGGATAGCCACATAGAAATCAGACTATCTGTAATCGTCTCGTGTAGTTTTCCATTTGTATATGACTGTGATGAGGTATTTTATAATGCTTCATGAATGTACATCATTGATGATAATATGGAAAGAATACTTCCCCTTTCTCTTCACCTTTCCGTTGCCCTTCAAGGGCCTCTTAAACTTTTCCCAGTCATGATCCCTTCGGCTCTTTGTAAACTATGAGTCATGAGCCCACCTGGGGCTGAGGCCTACAGGTTAAGAAGCACTGCAGGTGTTTAGACAATTTGATTTTTTATTCTTCTCTTTTCATTTTCTCTGATTGGCGATCATATATCACATTTTTTGGGAGAGAAATATTAGTGCTGTAAAGGTGGATCTTTGGGTTAGGATGTATGTTCGGATCATTAAAACATTTTTAGGTTAAGTCTCAGATGATTTATGCATTTAATAGTTCCTTAGAATAGCATTTCCTGTTATGTTACTGACAATGGGCATTTGATCTTATTATTTATAAAGTATATTGTTATTTGAGGGTTGTTGAATTTAAAGGATGCAACTTTGTTAAAAGAAACTATTGTATTAATTAGATTCTTTGCTGATTTTCTATAATTTTCAAAGTATACTATCATATCACATCAGCAAATGGGGATAATTTTGTCTCTTATTTACCTATCTTTTTGCTTTTATTTACTTACTTTTTGCCCTATTGCTGTTGCTAGCACTTCCAGAATTTTATCAAATAATAGGGAAGGTGAGCATTTTTCTTTCACTCTAATATTTATCAGGAAGGGTTGTACTTTATCTCCTTTGCATATAATGCTTTCTTTTACTTTTTGATACATTTTTTCTGATATTTTTAAAAGATTCCTTCATGCCTGTACTTTCTAGGTTTTCCTTTTCTTTCTCTATTTTTTAAAACACATATGAGTATTGTACTTTGACAAAGGTTTTCTATACATCTATAGAGATAATCACCATTTTGACTCTTGATTTTATTGTGATTATTTATAATGATTGTTTTGCTAATGGTGAACCACCCTTGCATCACTGAAATGAACATCACTTGCCATAATGGATAAATTGCTGTAATATGTTTGAGACAATTTCATATAAAATTTGTGAGTTGGTATTCATGATTGCTATTAGCCTGTAATTCTTTTCTTCTGCGTTTTTACCTCAATTGATTTAGGTATTAAGACTATATTTTTATATAGCCTTTATAAATACATACATATATATATATATATATATATATATATATATAGACTATATAAGACTATTTTCATCATCATAATAAATAATTATAAATATATTTAATAAAATAGTTTTGGTAGGGTATTCTCTCATTTTTAAGAATAATTTTGAGCTATAGATATTATTATTTAAAAGTGTGATAGAATTTTGTTAAGAATCCTTCAGGACCAGGAGGAAGTTTTTCTTCCATTGTTTCTTTACACTTCGATCTATTTCTTTTTCTGAGTTTCATTTATTCAAAATATTTATCTATCTGGCCTTCTGTAAGTTTGGTTAGTCCGTATTTTTAAGGTTTTGTGCTCTCAGTTTTTAAACCTTTTTACATTTATTTGCAGTATCTCTGTTCACTACCACATTTTCAATTTTAGTAAAAGTTTCCTGTAGTGGTTAGAAATACGTATACTCTCTTGTACTGCCATTTAAAAGACAGTAAAAGTTTTTCAGCTCTAGTGTCTCCAGCAATTTGTTCAGCTCCATATTTTCCATTTTGTTTATCTTTCAGTTAGGTTCATTCAGTACTGAGAGGGAGAAGAATAAAGCTTCCCATCACTAATATTTTACTCCCAATGTCTTATTGGATCTTGGTTAATGTTTCCTTTATGAATACTAAGGTATTTAGAATATATGAATTTATTACTGATATTTGTTTCTTTTCTATGATTCCTTTCAGCGTAATGTGCTATTCTTGTTTATCTTTTGAACTTTAATTCTTTGTCATGCTTTGTCAACATGATTACAACTTTTTTTATTCTCTTGATTTCTAGTATTTTTTCAAACCTTTCAGTTTTACTAAGTGCATATTTTCGCTTTCTTATCCAATGTTTTTATTTTCAATTTTATTTTATTGGATAATTTAATATATTTGCATTTGAAGTTAAGAGTTAAGCATTTATATTTTTCTCATTTGTCTATAATATATTTTTTTTCAAGTTATAACCCCCCCCCCCGCACCTTTTGCTATAGACACAATACTGTCTCTTCAATTAATTTAGTTGAATCATTTTGTTTTTATATGACCTATTTCCACTGGCTCTCTTTCCATGACCCCAAATATACTTTTATCCTTTTCTCATTTATTACCCTTTTCTCTTTGGAATTTTTTTCCTTGTCTGCTCTCATTTTTCTTTTTGAAATTTCAATCTTCCCTTCATTTTTCTTTTCAGTTGGACAAGTATATTCTTCCTTCTTCTCTCATTCATCTGGTCTAGTTTAGTTTAGTTTAGTTTAGTTTAGTTTAGTTTAGTTTTTTAATCTTGCATTTCTGTGCACCTTTCTATAGAGAATTTATCTCACTCCATTCATTATAAGACCTCTCTGTCTACTCCAGAGCTTCACATGCTGGTTCATGACCTCTATACATATATACTCCTCCATCCTCTGTACTTCTCCTGGAATCAAGACTTCCAAGATGTCCATTCTGGCCTCCTATTTAAACAGTTTCTGAGTTTGTCCTGAAATTTTCCCTTTTTCATTGTGCCTCACACTCAGAACAATGCAAATTCCTATAGGTGACAGAGAAAGCACTGAGTAATCAATGGGAGGATCTCCTCCCCACGTCCTTGTGATCTATATCCTTTCTATCACATACCTTCCTCATTAGCCTCAAAATAGCAGCTCAGTACTATGCCTTCTCAATACTCAGGATGCCTGTTGGCCCAGGGACTCTACATTTCCCTGTCTTGATACAAGACAAGGAGTCATTTCACTCACCAAATCTCAAGAAAACACTTTTCACAAAGTCTCTGTCTACCTTCAGAGAGCATCTCTCTTCACCCAAAGAAGCATTCTTCAACGAAATAAAGTATTCTTTTGACCCCTGTTCATTTCTTCCCTGCTCTGCCTCACTCATTCCCCTGTAGAATTGCCCCCCACTAGAGCAGAAGCATCACATTCCCTTCATTGCTAATACTTATTTTGAAATATAGTCTTTTACCCCGCTTTTCCCCTATCTTCTTTAATGCAACATCCTATTTTGTAATGCAGTCACACACACACACACACACACACACACACACACACACACACACACACACACACACACACACACACACACCCCATTAAGTCCTAGCCAGGTTGTCACCAGGTTCCATCCATATGCTCAAGGCCCAACTCTCCACTGTTACCTCCTTTACCCTAGTTTCCTGGAATATATTTAGAAAGACATTTTTAATTGGTCTTTCTGTTATTACCCAGTTGCTATCGCTGTCCTTGACTGCTGCATTCATTCACATCTCTTTTATTTCTTTTGTCTGGGGTGCTAAAAAAAAAATCTCTCTTGGTCTCATTTTTAAAGAATATTTTTAAAGCTTTAATTATTATCAGCTGTTCCCTTTTTTTTTTTCCTTTCCATTCATGGTTAGGCTCAGATTTGCAGGGTAGGTCCTTTTGCCTTGCATTCTGTGTGCCATTACTCAGTGGAATATATTATTCCATTCCCTCCTGTGTTTTCTGGTGAGTGTATAATAATGTTTTTATTAAAATTTCTTTTTCTTCATATTTGAAGATCTTTCTCCTGGTCACATGCAGAACTTGTTTCTAAATTAAATTGTTGGATTTAACCACTTTATGCCTTAATCTCGCACTCTTTCTTCTGCGTATGATGTGTGCATTCTTTGAAGTAGAATTTCTATATTCAGCAATTTGGGGCAATTTGTGTATTCCTTGCATTATGGTGTTCAGATTTTTTTAGTAATATTTTTTTCTTGTTAGAACCATGATGCTTAAATTATCTCTAGGCATCCTGTCTTTGAGATTATTATATTTTCTTTGGACAGAGAGAATATGTTCTGTTAATGTGTGTATTTGTGTATGTGCATGTATTTGCTTTTTTTTTCTAAATTGCCCTTTTCTGTGTTTGAATTCCCAATTTTTCTCTCTGTTGTTTCTTTGATGAGATTTATCATCACCCTATCAAGTTTTCTTATTCTTCCCATTGTCTCCTCTGCACAAGCCATAAATTCTGCTCTCATGGTTTTCCTTTCTCTTTTCAACTACACGGGAACAGTGTGCTGTGATTCCATATGCTTTTAAAAATCCATAGGTCTTCTCTCTCATTAAGTGATAAAACATCTTCCTTTGTTTTACAGTATTTATTCATAGATGCCTGAACACATTTAGCTCTGCAGGCCATATTTGTCTGTTACAAATATTTTCTCTGTCAACTTATCTGCTTATATTCAAGGTCTTTGATTTTCTTTATCCTGGGATCTTTGGTAATTTAAGCCTTTTTAATTATTATTCCTTTTTAGCCCTCTTTCTCACCTCCTGACTCTCTCCTTTCCAATGATGGTTTCCCTAGGTGTTGAACTATAAAGCATCTTAACCTACTACTAACCCAGTCAAGTAACTCATTAGCCTGAGTCTTTTAGGGGGGGTCAAAAATGACCCTAGCTAGATTCTGGGATCTGTCTCTCAGGCCTGGTAAATGCTCCTCACCCTGTCCTCTCCATATGGTGTTCTGGTTTGTTCTCTTGGTTCCTCAGCCTGACCTGGCAGTTCCTAATAATGACAAATTAGTGACACTGAAACACTGAGTGTTATCTGTCATTTAGAATTTTGACTTTTCATGCTTTGTGAGGAAAGCAGGGTAGGATGTAGAAGTGAACTTCACTAAAAGTTCACACATGTGTCCTATCCCTTTCCCTCTGTTTTTTACTCTCACATAGAAATCATTTGCAGGATGGAATGTTGCCATGCACTGGCCACAGAAGCTCCAGGAAATTTTCACATTCTCAACCCTGGATTTCCACAGCACTAGGAAGAGAAAAGTGGAACCAAGTTGTGGGATTATATTAATCTCATGTGTCAGATCCTTGCATCAGTTGAGAAGGACAATAAATGATGTAGAAGAGAGTACTGAGTAGGCTTAAGGTAGACATCAGTTCATGTTTTCTTCTTTTGATTCTGGGTATCCTAGATCATGGAATAAGCTGAAGTTGCTTCTCTTTGGTGCATAGATTGCTTGGAGAGGCTTGAAAGGTCATAGGGATCAGAGAAAATGTTTCATTTACCACCTTTTGTTCATATGACCTAAAAAATCCATGCAGATAATTTTTAAAAGGTTTTGGCAAAATGAGAAAGCATATAGTAATAAATTAATATTTCTAGATGACATAAGAAGGAATTTCTTGGCCAAATATATTTTATTTTATTTTTTACATTCCATACTCAAGTTCCCCCATCCCAGTCAGTTAATTTTATATCTTTGGCAACAATATAATAGGACTTAGGTCAAATGCATGTGAAGGCTACTACAAACTACATGATGGGGTCTTGAATATAGAATAAGGATAGGTCCATAATAAATTATAATATCCATATGTATTGCTAAAGTTGTGACCACATAGGAGTGTTTGCATGAACTCTACAATTTTCCTAATTGAAATCTAAGTCTAGACACAAGAATCAAATATCTGAATGTATGTGTCAGCTAACTTTGTGCCAGATCCAGGAGCAGCAAGAATTCTCACGGATGGAGCTTCAGTGAAACACATTTGATACAGAGTGGATCCTCATTCTCACTAAGGATCCACATAAACTTCTTATTCTCTTCTTAAGCCTAATTTCTTAGAGATGCTTCTGCCCCTGCTCCTTCCCCCACTCTATTTATCTATACACACACTCATACATACACACATATGTGTATATAAATATATATATACATGCATACATACATATGTGTGTATATGTATTATAACACTGGTAGGAAAGGTAGATGGCCACACAAACCCTTCATGGTTGTTGAGAGTAAGAAGTTCCTTCAAATTCAAGGTCTCAGAACAAGTCAATGAGTATTAATGGAATTGGACAAATGAGTATCAATTTGATGACATAATGGTAGAAACAACATTGGTTGCTGTTTACCTTGTGCTAAAAAATACCTACCAAGTCCAGTTAGAGGGGAGTAGCTCCAACCATCCTCTAAGGTGATGGGTAGTAGTTACATTAACAAAGATATGAATAAGTCTATGCATCAAAGGAAAATTCTCTGGTGTCCCATTTTCCATTTTGGTCATGATCTATACCAATGAATACTTTAAGCATTAGTGGAAGGCAATATGGCTGAAGTCTAGAATATCTTATAGGTGGATACTCAGGGTGCTTTTAATTATTGTTTCTTAATTACATATCATGTTGTTTTATTTTTAACATTTGAACAGACAGTTCCTTTTATATTTGTTTTAGTAGTACTATTTGGATATATTCTCAACAATGGGATTATTGGTGTGGCCACCTTTACTTCCAAAATTCCTCAGGACCAATGAAGGAAAAATGTAATATTAGACATTGGGGTAAGGAGTCCAGCTCTCCTACCAGGAGTTGGGAACCTGTAGTCTCGAGGCTACATTTGACCTTCTTTGTCTCTGGGGAGGACCTTTTAGGTCTTTGAGTGCAGCCTTTGGATTGAGTCCAAGTTTTACAGAATAAATAATTTTATTAAGTGGATTTATTCTGTGAAAGTTTGATTCAGTCAAAGGGTTGCACTTGAGGACCTTGAGGGACATATATGGCCTTCAGGACACAGGTTTCTCATCCCATGACCTATGTTTATTCCTTCAGTCAAGATGCTGTGTCATTATACACACACACACACACACACACA
>JAQQSU010006531.1:0-13486 GCA_028627135.1 Pseudochirops cupreus | reverse complement strand
TACCCCTAAGCCACAGTAAATCATGATCTTCTCAGTTTTCATTAAATACCCAAGGAGAAGTCTTTTCATCTTGGCTTGAGGCAGGCTCTCACCTTCCATGGTCCCAGCTCCTGCGCTAATCTATCCAATAGTCACCTGAGTTCAAAGGCAGACAGCTATCAGTTCCTCATCCAGCTCCTAGTATAGTTCCTCTTCCATATTGAAGCTCACAGTATCTAGTCCACCTCAAGTCCTTCACAGTTTCTGTTCCTGAGAAGATAAAGCTTAACAAAGCCACAATAACATTCATGCACATTGCTGGCATCCTCATCAATTCACTTTCTGCCTGTGAAATCAACATATACCCCACAAAAAGGTCTGAGGAATCAACACAAATCCTCATTATAGTCCCAAGACCTCTGAAAACATCACTAAGACCCTCCTCCAGGATTTCTGTAAATATACAACAAGAAAATCCTCCTTCAGGATTTTCTGAACCAGCAATAAGATTCCAGGGCTTCTATAACAATGGCAACATCCTCTATCAACAGACAAATCTCACAAAGTAACATCAAAACAGACAGACAAAGTACTGGCACCACAGTCATGCTTCCTTCCAGTTCTCATCTCTTGTCATTTCTCAGTTCTTGTTCCCGGCAGTACTGGTTGGCTCTCAGAAGTTCTCAGCAGCTCTGGCTGGCTCTCAGGAGTTCTCAGCAGTTCTGGCTGGTTTGTTCATTCTCTGTCCTCTCTCAGCAATTCTCATTCCCAGTAGTTCTGGCTGGCTCTCAGAAGAAGTTCTGGCTCTCTAGCTTGAGCTTTTCTTTATATATGGTATTAACTCCTCTCTGTTCCACTCCTTCCTGTTACATCAGTAACTTCCTCCCACTGTGAGATTTACAAGTTCTGGATCTTAATACTTGACACAATCATGAACTTGAAACAAGGTGCTAAGTACCTGTTTAATTGCAAATACAAGGGGCAGGGAAGATCTTCAAATTCCCATTCCCATTACAATATAAAAACCCTGCTATATTATTCCCGCTACTTCAGATATATTCGATCATATCACCCTCCTTTTTTTCCAGTGCCCTTATCATCAACTTTTGAGTCCCCTGACTGTAAAAGGAAAAGTTGTTGCTTCTGAATTTTGGCTTATGTGCCAGATATGAAGGTCATTGCAGGTATACTGTCCCTGTTGTAGGTAGATCCCAGTCTGAGTCAAGGAGATTCAATTATCTCATCAGAAAGTCCACACTTCAATATTGTTGCCCCCTTTTCCAGGACCACTTGTTATGACTAGAGCTTTATAATGGAGGTGGGGCTCATTATTATGTCCCTTATATTCCAAGCCCCAGGAACATAATGAATGATGTATCCATAGAAACAACCCAAGAGGGAGAAGGAGTTCTGACACAACAACTGAGTGAGTGGTCATGTACAGTGTCCAATGCCCTTTTGCCATCTCAAAAGCACAACCAAGGCAACACATGAGATTAAAAGACACAAGGAAGCAAGAGTGACAACCTAATTGATAAAAATCACCTCTTTGAAAAATGAGAAAAAAAAAAGACTGAAAAAATGAGTAAGCCAAAACGAGCCAGGGAATTTGATGCATCTTATAAATATGATGCTATTAAGGAGAGTGGGAAGTCTCCAGAAACAAAAAATAATCAAACGTCATTTACCAAAACAGTCTTTCAATCAAATCCAAGCCCACGACGAGTAGCTTCAGAGTGGCAAATCGGCCCAGTAGTTGAAATGAGGGAAGAACTGATCCAAATGAAAATGGATGTAAAAGCGTTGGGAGGAGAGCAGAGAAAGATGAACATGAGACTTGACAGTTTGGGACAATCAGTGTTCTCTTTAAACAAATCAGCCACTTCTCTGAGAAAGAGACTCTCCCAGATAGAAAAGCAGATTGTACAACATCAAATAACAAAAGGAAATGAAATCAACCAGAAACACATACCTGAAAAACTTACAATCCCTACAGATGAAAGCAAGACATTTCGAGGACTGAACTATTTGAAGACTACTGTTCCCTCAGATAAATATGAAGAAACAGATATAATGACTGCAGTATTTCAGGAAATCACACCAAGTAAATTTCCCCAGAATATTAAATTCAGAGGACAAAGTGCAGATCAGTAGTACCCACATGGCAACATTGGAGAAGAACCCTACATATAACATCCTGAAAGGTAGTTGGCAGTCTCCAGAGTGTCAGTGAAAAAGCAAAAGCCTTAGCAGCAGGCATGAAGACACAAGTTACACATCAAAAAGGATTAATTCAAATTGTACATGATTACTTATTCATGACCAGAAATGAGAGGAGGGCCTGGAAAACATTATGCCAAAAAGAAAAGTCAAGGGAAATAGGCCATTACCCCAAAATTGCCTATCCAGGAAAATTGAAACTATTTCTCCAGGAGAAAAAGGTGGGAGTTTTGATCAAATAATTCAACAGCTTCCTACCAAAGTAAAATAAAAAAAAATAATGAAAAGCTCAGTGTAATGCTCTTGGATTTGTAAACTGACCACAAATCAGTTGTAAAACACAGTAAGCAAGACTAAAGTCAGGAATAAGTGATGATTAGTAATATCCCACAATGAACGAAAATCTTTTTGATGTCCTACCTTTTAAAATGGACATTGAAGAAGCTATTAGCTAGGGGGAAATCCATGTAAGTGGATTAGATAGAAGGAGGGAAGGGGAGGAGAGGATTACTGTGTTTGGAATTAAGGGTCTAAACAAAGATGTGGGGGTGGGGCAGGATAGAGAGAGGATGATTCCTAAACCATATTATTCCTATGTGGTACTAAGATAAGGGTAGGAAAGTTTAGAAAAAACATCAGCAAAAGGCAGAATCCTAGAGGCTCTGTGATATGAGTGGAGAAGAGAAGAATTGCATCTCTTTGTTGTGAGACTAGATTGAGATTTGTAGAAACAACTGAAGATTTGCCATACCTTGTGCTGGTAAAAAAAAAAATAATAATAATGTTGGAGTGAAAACAAAGCTTACTATAGCTACAGGCTACCCTGTAATGAACAAGGAGCTGCAGAATAGATTAGAATAAGGCAACGATATGGAATATGCCTAAAATATAAGGAACATATATAGATGTAAAGTGATGGCCTAGAATGTTTTCTATTTCAGCTGAATCTAAGAAATCATTAATTCATGATTTTGGATAAAACAGAAGTCCCAACCACATCAAGAAAGGCAAATGGGAAAACCGTATTACATTAGGTTTAAAAGCCCCAGAAGTATTGAAACAGTATCAGTATTACACAGTTATATAAGGAGTGTTGTAGCAAATTAATACTTGAAAGACTAACTGAAATGCAAAATATTCCTAGACAGTAATGTATTAATAGTAGGGAAATTTAACGTTCCTCCTTTAGAACTTGACAAAAATCACGAAAGGATAAATAATAAGGAAATTATAGATTTGAACAGACTGTCAGAAAAGGTAGACTTGCTAGAGTAATGGAGGGAAATAAATGGGCTTTAGAAAGTATATTTTCCACAAACATCTAGGAATTATGTTTTAGAACAAAAAGAAGAGGCTGGTGCTATGGGCAGCATGATCTGTAGTTCTGTGTTCAAATTCTACTTAATTGAACATCTGCATGATGTGTCTATACCCACACTATATTGCCTCATGCTTTGTACTTGGGTGTATACATACCTACTCACTTTCTGGACTGACTCCTACATTCCAACTGCTTTCACAATGGCATATCTAAATTCCTAGAGAAGGTTACACTGAAATTGTCTCAAGGTCCTTGGGGTAACCCTGGTGTGTGTGTGTGTGTGTGTGTGTGTCTGTGTGTCTGTCTGTCTGTCTGTGTCTGAGACATGTCTATGTGCACACACACTCTCTTTGCTATTCGCTATTGTGACTCTCAACTGGGGTTGACATTGGTTGACAGTGGGGGTGACACTGCCACCCCTCCCCCAACCTAATGTGCTGCCATTTATATAAAGCAGTCACTCATAATAATGATAACACTTTTAGATTTGAAATATAATCATCTGCCTAGAAATACATTGAAAAAATAGAAACATCACAGATACTTCCATATTGAAATAAATTCAGGAAAAATAAATATATTAAAATCAACATATAGAGCATTGGAGAGAAAGTCACACTCTCCCATTAATGCACAGCATTTGTGGGGTAAAGTCAGCAGGGAAGCACTAGAAGGAGGAAAACCCATGTGTTTAGGGTTGAACTATAGTCTTTGATATTTTTGGTCCATTTCCAGAACATTTGCACAACACAAAGCTCCTCATTGGCTGACTGCTTGTCTGCTTGCTTTCTCTTCTACTTTTCACAGTTGGATGAGGCTCATCTCTCAAAGCAACACCAATTTACAAATTCTTTCAATTTGAAACCAGCCTTAAGAGGAAGCTGAGACACTCTTACCTTGGGTAGTAGTTCACTTTGAGGCAGACAACTTAAGAGCTCAACAATCTGGCTATCTCTGGTTACTATAGACCAGACCAGCCAGCTGTTTATTCACTAGGATGTTGTATTGTCCAGAAAAGGTCATCAAACTAGAACTAAAACATCTCATTGAGCAAGGTGAATGAAGCTAGCCAGCTCTTTATTTGATTGAATCCTCTATCATCCAATTACATCTCACTATCTCTTCCCATTCAACATAATAATTCTACTTTTCCCTCTAACCCAGAAAGGGGACAGCAAAGGGCACGAGTGAGAAGTTTCACCACCATTAACTCTAGGTAGAGATTATGGGTCATAAGTAACTCATGTCTTTATTCAGTCAATCGGGAATTAACAGCCAAAGCTTTCTTGACCGACTTTGCCTTCTTTCTTTATGTATATCTATCTATCTATCTATCTATCTATCTATCTATCTATCTATCTATCTATCTATATTTTTAAAAAATCTGTAAAATGGGGATAAATAAACCCATCTGTAAGGTTTGGGGCAGGAAACTGAGATAATGTAACATGCTTTACAAATTTTAAAATGTACAGACATAGGTAAAAACAAAGCATATGCAAAATAATGTGAAATAGTTTCTAGAGGGAATTGGAGGCAGGGTTGGAGTCAAGAAAGAAGTAATGTATGAGTTGACATGGCTTGAGTTTTGAAAGGAACTATGAATCCCAAGAGCTGGAGGTAAACAGGGAGAGGACCCCAAGACTTGGTAGGGGCAGCTTGTGCCAAAAGATGGAGATGAGAGACAGAATGTCCAAGAGGGGGGAATATGAGGTAGACCATTTCAGCTGTTCCATAGAGCTCATGAGGGTGAGTAAATAGAAGCTAGAGCTTGACTATGAAGAGTTTTAGAGGCCAAAGAGAATGTTGAGAAGGGTCTATCTTTTTACCTAGAGGCAATGGGGAACCACCAAAGCTTTTTAAGTGTTTGAGATGTATATTAATGTGATAGCTGGATGTATAAAGGGTGGATTGGAGAGGGGGCAGCCTGGAAGCAAGAAGCCCAATTGGAGGGCTATCTGCAAGAGGTGATGGTGGTCTGAGCTAGGGATCTTAATTTCCCCTACTGAACATGGACATATCAGGCTTTTCTGTTTATTTGTTTTTTGCAACTGCTTTTGTCGCCAAGAATGTGGATTCCCCTGGGTAGCTGGTTTGAAGCCTGGTTTTAGAATTCTTCATTGTGTGCTATAAAAAGCCCTTGCAAACTTCAAATGCTTCAGCAAAAGTATAAAAGGAGTTTTGAAAAATACAAAATAACCACTGAGCTCCTAATTATGTTTATTTTTGCTTTGTTACCAAATTTATTTTCTTCCTCTTGGACAGACGGTATTGCTATAATGAGATATGACTTCTTAACACACTTGGCACGTGCTATGTCAAGTGACATTCACACACATTAATTTAATTTTGGATGTTTTTTTTTCCTTTTCCTTGGTAGAAAAAATACTTTCTGTACACATACACACGCACACACAAATCAATTTAGCACAGTATCTTTACAATTTAAAAAATCCTCAATAAGATCGCTAGATTTTGAGACTAGAGTTCCAAACCTGTCTTCCATGTAACCATAGATTAATTATTTCACCACTCTAGGCCTCAGTTTCCTAGTCTGTAAAGTAGGGGAAATAACATTTATCCTACCTCTTTCACAAGGTCATTGTGGAAAAAGCATTGTAAATGTAAAGTGCTAAAACTTAATATGTTATGTAAATGAGATTATATACTATTCTAAAATTTCCAATTAGTGCGTGTAAATAGTCCAGATTACATCTGTTATGCTATGTAACATAATTAGTCACTTAATAAGCATATGGTTTTTTCATTCTCCTGAGGTCTAGGGAGGTTAATTGGAAAAGATGGATTTTCTGACCTCAAGAGACTTATATTAGAGCAAGAAAGATAAGAAAAAAAACCCCATCACACAATAATAAGGGTTAACTTGGAGGAGCAAAGAAGATAATGTATATAAAATGTCTTAGGAACTTTTAAATATAACTGCCAGTATTTTCCTGTAATTATAGGAGAAGTAGCGTGGTACAGTTGGAAAGGAAATGTTAAACCATTCCAGTATTTCTGCCAAGAAAACCTCAGATGAGATCACAAAGAGTCGGATGCTCCTAAAGGACTGAACAGTAACAAAACATTATGTGATGGAAATAGTGCTGAATTTGGAGTGATGGGATATGGATTCAAATCCTCTCTGATGTTTGCTACCTCTGTGCCCTTGGACAAGTCACTTAATGGCCCCTCGCCTCAGTTTCCTCAATTTGTAAAAGTATTGGACTAGATGGCTTCTGAGCAGTCTTTAGCTCTAGACCTAAGAATCTATGATTTATTATCTGCTTGACCTCAAGCAGCCTATCTAACCTAGTTGGGCCTCGGTTTCCTCATGTGTAAAATGAAAGCATATGACTAGATAATTCATGAGATCCTTTCCAAGTCTTTATTACTTATACAGTTATTACTGGCTAACTTATGTGGGTCAGACTATAAATGTTGAGCTGGTTCAAAACAGGATAAAGAGAGAGAATCACTGATATTTCATAGGGCCCATCTATTTCAACCTAATCTAGGGAAAGTATCCATTCTATACCATAACTGTCAGAAGTTTAAGCTTTCTAATGAAAAAGAGAAATCCAGTGAAAAGAGAGCTTTGCTGTTGTTCAATTGTTTAGTTGTGTTTGACCCATGGACGTTGAGTCTCAGTGACCATGGGGTTTTCTTAGCAGAGATACTGGAGTGGTTTGCCATTTCTTACTTCAATGAACTTGCTACCTGCGAATGGAACCCATTTTTCATTGGAATAGCTCTAAGTTTCCAGGTTGCTCTTCCTTCTACTTGGCTAAGTTGGCTAACGTGACTCTTTTTCAATGTCTACTCATTGGGACCAAGAAGAACAAATTTAAACCCTCTTGTATGTGGTAGCTCTTCATAGGTGGACATAAAGTATTCAATCTTCCCATACCCTTCTCCCAAAGTCTTTTGTTCTTTTGGTTAGGCCTTATTAGTTCCTTTCATGCTTTTATCTAAGTTATTGATAAAAATGGTATAAAGTACAGTATAAAGTGAAGATCCCTGAGACCATCTGGAAGGCAGCTTCCAATATAATGAATCAGTAGGGCTAAAAGTCCCAGGGAAGCTCTCACAAAAGAGTTGGGATTTTATCTAGACTTTGAAGGATGAAAGAAATTTGAATCATTTTAGTAAAGAGGAGAGGACATTCTTGGAATGGTGAACAACATAAATAAAGCTAAGAATTAGGAATGAAGGCATTTTGGAAGGTCTTAGAAAATCATGCACAAGAGTAGTAGGTAGCATGGTATAGTATAAAGGTTACTGGTTTGAAGTTAGAAAACCTGAGTTCTGTTTTTAGCTATTCTACTTACTACCTGGGTAAACGAGTTACTATCCCCCGTTAGCATCAGTATACTTGACTGTGAAATGAAGAAGTTAGGCTAGATAAACTTAGGGGTCTCATCCAATGCTAAATCAATGATAATGCAGTCATATCAGTCATACACTTTTTGACTTGATTATTGGCTTGGTTTTAAAAATGAGCTCCTGCAGGTGTTTGAGCAGAAGGGAGACTGGAGTTTGGAATGTGAGGTAGAAGTCTGTTATCATGGTCCAGGCATGAAGTGGTGATGCTGACTGGAAAGAGAATCTCAGATTGTTTTAAAATGATCATTTCTTAAAATGTAGAAATAGTGCAGCTTTACCACAGTCTCAAGATTGTTGTCCTTGAAAACTACATTTTAATTCTTTCACATTGGGATTACAAATGTCCCTGTGTGGGAATGTCTACATGCTTCATAACATCTAGTGTAAATATTTAACCTTCCTCTCTCTCCTTACACACAAATTGTCTTAAGGAGAGAAGATGTCTACTTCATTTATGAGATTTAGGACAGTCTTCATGCTTTGAAATAAATCCTCAAATTGTAAAAAAAATTGGCTTGTGGGTGAGTTGAGTGCATATTTAACCCTAGCTCAATAGTAATAAAAAGGAGCATTATGTTGCAGATAGGGAATTTGCCCAGGAATACAAAAGGCATGTGTTCAAATCTCATCCCCCAGACATAATAAGGATGATGACGATGATAAATCAACAGGCATTTTTTATGTACCAGGCATTATGCAAAGTACTGGGGGTACAAAGAAATATAACATTTATACAAGATTTTGCTATTTATAAAGCATTTTTATATGTTATCTCATTTGAAGACTGTCTCTTCACTGCTCTGGGACTCAGCTTTCTCATTTGTAAAATGAGGGAGTTGTGTGCCTTCTAGCCATAAATCTATGATGCTAGGATCTTGTAGTGAGATTTTCCATAGAGGTTCTCAACATAGGCAGTGAACTTTTTTAAAAATAATTTTTGATAACTATATTTCAGTATAAGTGGTTTTCTTTTTAATTTTATGTATTTTATTTTATACCTTTAAAAGCATTAATCTAATAAGGGCTGCCTAGGCTTTAGCAACTTGGCAAAGGGATCCATGACATATAAAAGAGGTTACAAACCCCAGCTCTTGGGTAGAGAAAGTCTCAGTTTCTTTGTTTCTTGGAAAGAAAGGGAGGAAAACAGAACCTACATGATAAATCACGATCATTCATAGTTCCACATTTTTTTTCTAATTTTCTCATGGAAATCATACGATTATAGATTATTCAGTTTGTAAAGGTAGAGGAAGAAGCCCCTAATTTTCTTTGACAGGGAGAGTGGGACTCCAGAGAATGAAGTTGTCAAGAATGGGGGTGAAGTCTCCTTGACCACCCTAAGAATTCTCATTCTTTAAGGGTCTTTTTCCATTAGATGAGTAGATATGGTCCTCCAATGCAACATAGAGTAGAGAATCTTTAAGGGGAAATAGGAAAATCTCTGAACTCCATAAAGATTAAGCTTGTCAAATAAAAGGGGTAAAGTCCCTTTAAAAACAAGAATTTTAAATAAAGATTAGAGCAGATGGAATCTTCTAATGGCTCTCTACTGCTGAAATGATAAAGTTCAAGCTTATTAGCCTGGCATTCATGGCTCCCTACAAACTTTTGTCATCATTTCTTTCTAACTTAACCTCACATCAGGGCATATATAGCCTTCTCCCAGCTTGGAGAATGTGACAGCCCTCTTGACCCACTGCCTAATCACAAAGCTACAAGGCACAGGCATTCCTGAAAAACAAGCCTCCCACCACAGGCTCCACGTGACCCCATTCAGCCTATTAGGGGGCAGAGTATACTTTCAAATCAGGGAAAGTTTTCAGAGTCACATAGCCACTTTAGCAAAGGACCTAGGGGCGGGGAAGATCTTCAGATTCCCATAACAGTAAGTCCCTTTGGGCATAGTGCCTTATTTTGTATCTCATTTGTTACTTTACAATTAAGTGCTTACTACTAGTCAACAATCCCTGCCCTCATGGAGATTATAGTCTAGCCAAGGGAGATAATATGTATCCATGTTGTTTAGTCATTTTCAGTCATGTCCACCTCTGTGACTCCATTTGAGGTTTTCTTGGCAGAGACACTGGAGGGGTTTGCCATTTCCTTTTCCAGGCCATTTTACAGATGAGGAAACTGAGACAAACAGGGTGAAGAGACTTGTCCAAGGTCACACAGCTAGTGTCTGAGGCCAGATTTGAATTCAGGAAGAGGAGTCTTCCTAGTTCCCAACCCAGTGCTGTATTCACTGTGCCACCTAGCTGGCCAAACATGCAACCAAAGTATATTATAAAAAGATACAGCATTGATGCCATGTGGGAAGAGAGAGTCACAGGATGTCATAGTTAAGGGGATTAGGTAGGGCTTCAAACAAAAGGTAGCAATGACTTGATCCTTGAAGGAGACTAGGGATAGAGGTGGAGGTTGAATATTATGCTTCATTTTGTCTTTTATCTTATCCCCACTTGAACTGGATACTCTAAGTAAAGGACTATTCTGTTACTGCAACTTATTTGTCCCTCTGTGTCGGACCTGTATATTCAGTGAATGCTTAATAAATATTTAATGAAAGAATTTTGAATGACACATCCATGGATTGTTTAACTATAACATGGTTGCACTGCAGCCTCTGTGTTCTAACCAAATTGTTCTATCCTCCCCCTTTCCTATGGTAAGCCCTTTACTGCCCCAGCCTCTATCCCTTTAGACTCAGACTGTTCTCTACACTTGCTAATTCCTGCCTCTCCATCTCAATCCACCTTTTCCTGTTGGATACCTACCCATTCTTGAAAGATTCTCTCAACTTCTGCCTTTTCTAAGAATTCATTTTTGATCCCAGCAGGCCTTTGCTTCATTAGACCTCCCATAAAACTGTACTTGTCTTTCACCTCCCCTATTTACTTACCATCTATCATATTATGGCTATTTGGGGGTCTCTTAATTCCCTCCTTGCCTGTAAACTGCGTGAAGGCACTGATGTATGCTTCAACCTGTCCCTCCCCTCTCCAACTGTTTTCTGGGGCTATATTTGTTTTTGCAGATAAGAAATCACCACTCATGTCATTGTATACTTGTCTGTTCTTCAAGAAAACATGTTCTGCTCATCTCAACGAACCCTGAAGGAAAGCTTGTATTAGTCACCTGTTGTCAAATGTGGCAGTGCCTGGAAAACTTGGGAGTTCCTATTACTAAGTAATGCATTAGATAGTCCAGTGGTTCCAAAGGAAGCCAGATCAGAAAAATTTACATAGTAAACCCCCCGTTATTGAGAATCTAAATAATCAGAATGCTTCAATACCTTTGTTTATTTCCCGAAGCCCCTTTTTTCATTAGAAAGAGAAGAGCAAAGTAAATCCACTGAGAAATTTGGAAAATAATAAACATATTTTCAATAATAAAGAAAGATTTATTTCAAATAAGCAGCTTTGGAGGGGCCCCTAATTTCTTAAACTTGCTACATTTGGTATTGGCTGTCCCATGATTTCAGTCATTTCCAATTCTTTGTGGTCCCATTTGGGATTTTCTTGACAAAGATACTGAAGTGGTTTGCTATTTCCTTGTTCATCTCATTTTACAGATGAGGAAACTGAGACAAACAGGGTTAAGTGACTTGCCCAGGGTCACCCCACTAGTAAGTATCTGAAGCTAGACTTGAACTTAGGAAGATGAATCTTCCTGGCTTCAGGCCTAGCATTCTATCCATTGCATCACCTGTCTCCCCATAAACTTAACTACTTATAGTGATAGTTAATGTTCATAATGAACATAAATACTGCAGAGCCAGGGCAGCATACTGAATACACATGGCTGGCCCTAGAAGCAGGTTCATGATCTACCTCTGAGACTTATGATCGTGTGACCATGGGCAAATGACTTCATCTCTGTGGCCTAGATGGGTCACTGATCTTCCTGAGCGGTGGGAAGTTTCCAGAACAGGAATTAGCTATACTAATGACATCTCAGGTTTGGACTTCACCCATTTCCTTTCTCCTTCTTCCAATCAATCAGTCAGTCAATCAATAAGCAAGCCAGCTTTGACAGTACCAGAATCTGAAGTGCCTTTAGAATCCTCAAAAGAAAAATGCTATTTTTTCAGTGTACTTTTAGTTAGTTTTAAAATTGTCTTCTCTTTGAAATCTGGTAATCCACGTATGGCATGTACAGATGCTCTTAGTTATCCTTCTATTCCCAATATATTTCTTTAATTTAGTAGTATGACATCAAACTTTAATATTAATGATATTTTTGAATCGAGTTTTTACAATATCTAGAAGATCTAATTCAGTTTAAGGGGGAAAATGTATCATATAGCACTTTTAGAGGAGGGGAGCAACAGTTCACCACATGAGATGAGATCACTAGTTAATTGGAGTATATTTTTCTAATTAAGATGAATTCAGTTAAACACATACTGAATAATGTTCTGCGTGGACCCAGAACTCTGTCTACACCTGCTTGTCTATACTGGCTGGTTAATTGACAGGAAGCAGTTTGGAGCCACTACTCACTGACTCAAAAAAATCCCCATTCCTTGATGTAAGTACAGGAAACATACATTGGCCTCCATCATGTTACCTTTGTACTCTACTCATCTCCTCAGTGTTGATGTGTTGTGACTTTGCACCTGGACCTTAATTTGCCCTAAATCAGGGGTGTGTGTTGGAGCTGATTCTAATGGGCTTTTATGAGCTCAATTGTTAAATTTTCAGTATGAAATTTTTTTTTGACCTCACAAATGGGCAAGTGCTACAACTCAGGGCTTATTGCTTTGTTGATTGTGTAGATTTAAAGAAGTGATGAAGAAAATGTTTATAATTCAGGTTAAATTTAAAATTTGTCTTGCATACGGTTTTTCCCATATACCACTGTTATAACGTCTTTTCTGATATTTATTGCTTCTCTTTAGGTTTCGTGCTAAGTTTAGAGGGCCTTCTCTTTTCTCTTGAATGGTTGATGGTAGTTTTAGCCTGTGGTTCAGTGATGAAGACTCTTTTTGCCTTTGTTCCTCTGTTGTCAATGGGTTCCTCTTCTCTTCCTTCACACACGGCAGGCCCTTGCTGACCTCACCGAGGAGTGTTGTTGGATTTCTTACCTACAGACTTTAGTTTGACCTTCAAGTCTACTATGGTGCAATAAAACACTATGTGAAACACTGTGGGCTAATTATAAGATGCAGCCCTTTCTGTTGAGGAGCCTATACTCTAGGTATGTGTGTATACATGTATGTGTACACATGTGTGTGTATATGTACATGCATACATATATGCATATGCATACACATATATAGAATATACACATTTGTAGTATGTACATATATTTTCAACTAAGAACATATACATGTATAGATAAAAGCAAATGCAGATAAAAACAATTTTTATTGTTATACAGTTGTTTCTGACTTTTTGTGACTGCTTTTGGTGTTTTGTTTTTTTTTGGCAAAGAAACTACAGCAGATTACCATTTCCTTCTCTAGCTCATTTTACAGATAAGGAAACTGAGGCAAGCAGGGTTAAGGGACTTGCCCAGGGTCAGACAGCTAGTATATGTCTGAGGCCAGACTTGAACTCGGGTTTTCCTGACTCC